>JARHVA010005951.1:0-300000 GCA_037957365.1 Torreya grandis
GTAGGTCTCAAGCAAATGAAGGATCCAAGTAGGTTTCATGGTGTTCAAGTAGTTGACGAGCATGGAATATGTTCACACAAGATTCTTAAGTTCATTCAAGCTTTCAAACATCAAGAAATAGTTCAAGAACAAGTCTAAAGGAAGTAGACCATCATCAAAACATCACAAAGAAATGAATAAACTAGTTTGTTTGTAAATTTTATAAGTCTACTTAGAAAAAATATTAGGCAAAAAGAGTCATATGGAAATGATGCCCTTAATGCAAAGATCATCCTTTGCAAGTTTCATGTCTCGATGAGTTTTCTATCTTGAGATATAAGCCTTCAAAGTAGAACAGGCAGATGAAGACGATCACACATACATCAAATTAAAGATTATAAATTAATCATTTGATGTTTAAATTATGATGGGATTGTAAAAATAAATGATGGGCTCAGAGATTTCAATTATGCTCATGTATATTTTAAATGATGGGCACATGGACATAAAATTTAGGCCATGATAAATAACTTTTGGGGTAAAAAAATCTTAAGACATTTATATAGACATTTACACATATGTAAAATATGACACGTAGATGTCAAATTTAGGCCTCGTGAGTTAGCCATTTGAGTTCAAATGGTGGGTCAAATCAAGATCAAGGGATCATATTCATTCATACATATATATCTAATGGTGAAAGTTAAAGTTAAGCAGATCAACATATCCTAGGGACCAATAAGGAAAAGATAGTTTGGCATAAATTGATAGGTCTGAGTTGGAAATCAATAACTAATAAATAAAGGGCGAATCTAAAAGTTTTCACTAGAGGTTGATGAATCAATTTTTGACCTAGGTGAATGAAGGTTTCAAATATCCATGTTACCATTAGATCTCAACCAAAAATAGATGCAACAATATAGGCAAGATGGTCAAGGATAAAACTCTATCACCATTAAAGTTTAGATAGGATCTCTGGTCAATAATTTATAACCTGTCAACCCTGTTACAGGATTAGTCCATTGATGTGTTTATTGCCCTTCCAGATTGAAGATATTTATGTGCAATAAATTTTTGTCTCTCACATGGTTTAGAGGAAAAATAGATCTTTTTGGGCCTAATCCAGAGATCAAGTAAGACTAAACATTTGTTAGACTTTCATGGATATTCTATGTCAAAACTGATAGATTGGGATGGATTTCAATCTATGGTGGACCTATGTTCAATTTTGAGAAAATACAAACATAAATGTGATTATGGGGAAGTGTCTCATCCTTTGATATGGTCACATTTTTGATAAATAGGTACCTATGGCCATCCAAAGCAGATGTGACATAAAGCTATCAATTATGAGATATGGGAAGTTTGCCCTCATCAACAGATCAAGTAAAAGGTGGCATGGTGTTCCAAAGATGAGACTTAGTAGATAGATAAGGACAATGGGAATTTAATTTTGTTACAAATATTTTAAATTTTGTTCTTTCTTGATAATATCATGACTCAGCATCTTTGGATTGATGCTAATCTATCAAGAGTAGTTGGACCTCATTCAATGTTTTTTCACTTGCACAACTCCCCCTCTCTCCTTCCTTTTTCTATAATTATAGGATCTTAAGCCTCGAATGTGAGTTAATCCCTTTCTTGGGCATGACTAGACTCTACAAATATTGATCTTTATAACCTCTTGAAATGAATAAAGGACTATTTTTAGATTTCATCATATTAGTCTAGTGTGTTTATGTTAGATTTATTTGCATATCTGGTAGAAGCCTCTCCCTTGTCAAGTCCTAATCTCACCTAGCTAGTAGTTTATCTTATTGTGTAGGTCATGTTTAGTGTTTAATGTCACTTGATTAAATCTAGAAAGTGGATACATTGACTGGTTAAGCACCTTTAATCAAGCCTTGATCTCTTGGTGAACCTCTACATGAAATACTGATGTCTAATAAACATTTGGAGATATAGATCTAGTCTTTTGCTTGTCTCATTAGTGTTTTTAGAATTTCAAAAAGAGTATATGAAAGATCAAATTACTAGTACATCATCTCCTTTACATGTTTTCATGCATTTTTACCCATTTATCTCTCCCTTTTCCTAGTCAGAATTTAGTTTAAGTGATAGATCCAGAAGGAAATCAGCCTTCTCCAAAGGTTTGACCCAATATTAGGTGATCCATAGCCTAGGATCATTCCCATGTTAGACTAGATTTGAGTAGGAGGATTTGAACAATCCTTTTACTCAGCTAGGGTGTAATCTAAGACACCAACAATTTTAACACACCTGGTGGGACACATTGGAGTTGGTCTTGGTGAAATTTTAGTTGCAACAATGTTCTTCATGAATAATTTGGTGATCCCAAGCTCAAGTAATTATTTTTGAAAGCCCAAGTAGTTTCCAAGTAAGTCTACTTTTATTGTACTATTTTGATGTTATTTTCATGGCTATGTATGAGGAAAATCCTTATGTAATACCTAATTATCATCCTTATGATGGATCATACCTATCTTTTCATGATCTATATGAGCCTTTTTATGAGCCTAATCAGCCTTACCAAGAGTCTTATTAAAGCTATGATGAGCCTTATCATATTTCTTATGATCCTTATTGTCAAGAGTATGACCCTTATCCCCCTTGTGAACCATATCAGTCTCAAGACCATATTTCACCTTCCCCATATGGCTATGGTGTTGCATATGAGTAGCCTTGTCTCCAAGAGATAATGGATGAAATAGAGCTCCAACTACTAGCATATGCAATAAAATTTTGTTTAAATTCTTAGTATGAGGAAGTGAATAGGATATTTATAAATGTATCCAATGATTTGGAGGAGAGAAATGAGTTTTAAATTCTTGTATTGGAGAAGATGGAGGCTTGGGAGAGGTATAAAGGTGAGTTGAACTAGTTACCTAAAGAACTCTCTTATATTCCCTACCAGTATTCTTGCATTCCTCATTCTCATGAAGTATTTAACCATACTCAATGTGAACCAATGGAGCTTCCTAGTTAGAGTCAAGAGCCTATTCAATAATTTATTCATATGCCTATATAGAATACTAAAATTTATTATAGTCCCCCTTCTTCACCACTCATCCCTCAAGTTTAAGTTGTTTATGAGAACAAGGAGATTGTAAACTCTGACAAGGTGATGGCCAAGTGGAAGGAGTAGAATGTAGAGGTCCTTAAAAGTTTCTCTTTCCCTTATCTCCAAAAATTCATAAATGATTACATTTCCCTCAATATCCCAAAATATGATCATGATCAACCTTTCATGCTTCATATTCCATCTCAGACTAAAGAATTTCATCACCCTCCCACCATCTCCCTTCTTTAGGAGGAGCCTATTCTATGGGAGATAAAGAAAGAGGTTACAACTATAAGTCAAGTTCTTAGAGAATATGAAGAAGATGATTCAAGTGTGTATGATGAAGATATCCTAATTGATACTTCAATTGAGGTACAAGTTAAATATGAGGTTGTAGCTGATCTTGAAGAAGTTATCTCAGGTATACAAGAGAAGACTAGTCTTGTTGTGGAAGAACTCCATGCAAAATCGTTACTAGTTGAAGTCATGACTGAATTTGAGATGTGCCCAATTGAGAAAGATGAAGATATATTTCAAAATGATCTTATCCAAGTTGATCAAAGTGATGAACATAAAGATGATTGTCTATTGTACTTTTAATCTTGATAAGAGATTAAAGAGCTTTGTAAGGATATGTTACCCACTGAAGAACATGTTATTGAGAAGTTTGATCAAGAATTGCCTATTTAGGGATATGATATAGATTAAGATGACTATTAAAATCTCCTTGAAGAGCTTGATGAACTCACAGTAGATGATAAGCAAGATGAGGTCACTCAAGGACAATGCATAAATGAGATATCACTAAACAAGGTTGAAGTTAACAAGCATTATAAAAAAGATCCTGAAGTGCAAGATGAGTTCATTTTTGTTAGTGAATGGATTATAGTTGATGAATCATTTGAGGAGATGCTAAGATAGTTGGTAAGAAAGAAGAGTCACTCATCAAAGGTCATGTTTAATAAACTCCCTACTTTGCAACTTGTACCATCTCTTAGAATGAGCGAGTTCATGAATTTCCATTTTGATCCAGGTGGATCATGCTTGGTCATGGTTAGTTAGATAAGTTTATTTTTGTTTTATCATAAATAAGTGATTTGTTTACACATTTTTTGTGTTAGGTTAGTTTCCCTATTTTTCTATCTTTCATTCTTTATTTTAGTAGATTCTATTATCTTTTTAAATCAAAGAGGTTTCTTGCAGTCATTTGTTATGAGTATAAAGGTCATGTAAATAGTCTAGTGTTCAAGCGTTGCAGGCATGTTACCTAGCTGAGTTGCCAAATATGTTGACCAAATTTGGCCCACAAAAGGATATTTTTCCTAGAATTGGTTTGAGTAAAAGAACAAATGTTCTGGATAGAATGATTGGTCCAAAGGCGGAAAGAGAAGATCTCATATCTTTTACAAAGATTTTGAAACACTTTAGGTAAGGCTAAAGTGTAACTTGTTAATTTTTAGAAGCAGATCTTGAGAAAATGAAGGATCCAAGTAGGTCTCATGGTGTTCAATTAGTTCAAGAGCATGGAATAGGTTTGCACAAGCTTCATAAGTTCATTCAAGCTTTCAAATATCAATCAATTGTTCAAGAACAAGTTTAAAGGAAGTAGACCATCATCAATACATCACAAAAAATAAACAAAATAGTTTATTTATGAATTTTATAAGTCTACTTAGGAGTCACATGGAAATGATACCCTTAATGCTAAGATCATCCTCTACAATTTTCATGTATCAATGAGTTCTCTATCTCAAGATATAAGCCTTTAAAGTAGAATAAGTAGATGAAGATGTTAATGTAGACATCAAAATAAAGCTCATAAATTAATCATTTGATGTTTAAATTATGAAGGTATCACAAACATCAATTATGGGCTTGTAAAAGTCAATGCTGATTATGTGAGCATCAAATTTAGGCTATGGAAAATAATCATTGGGGTTCAAAAATCCTAATATGTTCATGTAGACATCAAATATAGGTGCGTAGATGTCAAATTTGGGCCTTGTGAGTTATCCATTTAAGTTCAAATGGTGGGTCCCATCAAGATAAGGGGCCTGCATTCATTCGTACATCTAGATATAATAGTGTGAGTTAAATTCAAGGAGTCAATGTATCCTAGGGACCAATAAGCAGAAAATAGTTTGGCATAAATTGATAGGTCTGAGTTAGAAATCGACAACCAATAAACAAAGGACAAATCTAAAAGCTTTTTGTGGAAGTTGATGAACAAATTTTTGACCCAAGTGAATAAAGGTTTCAAAGATCCATGTATCCATTATAGCTCAATCAATAGCAGATACATTCATACAAGCAAGATGGTCAAGGATAAATCTTTATCACCATTAAAGTTTAGATATGACCTCTGATCAATAATATATAACTTGTTGACCCTATTGTAGGATTACTCCATTGATGTGTTCATTGCTCTTCCAGATTGAAGATCTTCACATGTAGTATCTTCTTATCTCTCACATGGTTTAGAGGAAAAATAGGTCTTTTTGGGCCTAATATAGAGATCAAACAAGACTAAATGTTTGTCAGAATTTCATGGATATTGTGACTATGTAAAAATTGATAGATTGGGTTAGTTTTTGATCTATAGTGGACCTATGTTCAAGTTGGAGCAAATACAAACATAAATGTGATTATGGGGAAGTGTATCATCTTTTGATATGGTCATATTTTTGATAAACATGTACCTATGGCCATCAAAAGTAGATGTAACATGAATCTATTAGTTCTGAGATATGAGAAGTTTATCCTCATCCACAAATCAAGTAGAAGGTGGCATGGAGTTCTACGGAGGAGACTTAGCAGATAGATAAGAAAAATGGGCATTTAATTATATTATAGAGCTTTTAAATTTTATTCCTTCTTGATAAGATCATGACTCAACATCCTCAGATTAACACTAATCCATCGAGAGTAGTTAAACCTCATTCAATATTTTCTACTTGCACAACTCCCTCTCTCTCCTTTTTTCTATAAATACAGGCTCCTAAGCCTTGAACGCAGGTGAATCCCTCTCTTGGGAATGATAGACTCTGAAAAGATTGATCTTTGTAACCTATTGAAATGAATAAAGTATTATTTTTAGATTTCATCATATCAGTCTAGTGTTTTTATGTCAGATTAATTTGCATGTGGTAGAAGCTTCTCCCTTGTCAAGTCCTGATCTCACCTAACTAGTAGTTTATCTTATTTTGTAGGTCATTTTTAGTGTTTAATGTCACTTTATTAAAGCTAAAAAGTGGATGAATTAACTTTTTAAGTGCTTTTAATCAGGCCTTTCCATCACTTCCCTTAGCTTTTGATCACTTGGTGAGCCTTTGCATGAAAAACTGATGTATAACAGATATTTGGATTTTTAGATCCAGTCTTTTGCTTATATCATTAGTGTTTTTATAAGTTAAAAAAGAGTGGATGAATGATAAAATTACTAGTGCATCACCTCTTTTACATGTTTTCATGCATTATTACCCATTTCTCTCTCCCTTTTCCCAGTTAGAGTTTAGTTTAAGTGATAGATCCATAAGGAAGTTAGCCTTGTCTAGAGGGCTGACCTAAGATTAGGTGACCCATAGCCTAGGGTCATTCCCATGTTGGAATATATTTGAGTAGGAGGACTTGAAAAATCCCCTTTCTTAGCTAGGGTACAACCTAGGACACCAACAAACACTATGAATGGTTGAGGGACTATCCACATGGTGCTTCATTGATGTTTATGATGTTTTAGCCATTCTAAGAATGAAAAATGATTATATATAATGATCTTGGGCCCAATTTAATGTTTTTTACTCATGTAATGAATTTTATATAAGTGTCCAACTCAATCTTCTTAGGACTGTGACACTTGTTAATTTATCACTTGATCAGGGCCTATGTGGACCTTGCCTTTAATATTTAGACCAAAAATGATTTGGATGTTAGGTCATATTTAGAATGACAAATGTATCTTTATAGTTATTTCAAGGCCAATTTTCATGTCTTGCATCCACTTTATTCTAATGGAAACACATGACACAATGTTATTGATAATGGATTCTTTGACATCTTGTTGAGTTATCTTCCTTTCCATATGTTTATTTGTAATGCAATTAAGATTTAATTTACCTTTCTTATGTCATCTTATTTTTAGTGTCACACTTGGATTAATCTAATTTAGGATTGACCTAGGCGTTTTTTACCTTGATCCCCTTTTAATAAAGAGCCTGAGTGAGATGCCAACACATGGCATGATCTTGTTCTTTTGATTAGTCATTGAGCTTTAGAATATGCACCATGGGACTTTGGTTATAGTTTAGTGATATGTTGACATGTGGATATGTGCCATTAATATAGAGTCTCATTAGATCCATTTTGTTTTTTTATATGTTTTTAGGTAGTGATTTAATGAGATGATGTCACAGTGGATGACCCTAACTTGTCTAGGTGATCACTTATCTTTAGAGTATGTGCCTCTACCTGTAGGCTTGAGATGAGTGGGATTGTGACATGTAGATGTTTTATACATAATAATTTTATAATTTATAATTTATTAACACTTTATCTCTTGAAATAACCTATCATGTTTAATCTCTTTGAGTTCACACCTTAAAGGGTACATCGGGAAAGGGGTGGACAGATCATTGGTGCCTCACAAGATTGTTGTGGATTTATATCATTCTTACTAATAGTATAACTTATTTAGAGTGTCTATCCATGAAAATATTATGATTTCTCCTTGAAATATTGAAACATTGAAAAATGGCTAAGTCTAAAATCCTAAAACCCTAAAATATGGCTAAGTTTGAAATCTAGCAGGACTCTCAAAAATCTAGAATTTGCATTATAGCTCTTAGAGTCTAAAACCATTGTCAAACATACTAGAAGGATAAATATAAAATATATTTTAAATTATATACATAAATTTTTATTTTATATTTATACTACCTATTTCATCAACTTTCATGCCATTATCCAACTCCTTAGTCAATCTCCCTTCTCAAATAGCCCCTAAGTAGGCAAAATCCACTTTTCGTACTAAGTCAGCTAAATCGATCATGTTCACCCCTTTTTATATTAAATTTACATTATGTAAATATGTCAGCCTAATCAACCTAGTCTAAGGCCTAAAAATTATATTTCTCGCTAAACAAAATTGACCTGGCTGACCTTGTCAATGAAATTCCTAAGAGGGTTTAGGGACAATCCTTGGATAAAATGCCTCCTTAAATTTATGTATAAAGAGAGGAAAATTCATTTTCAAATTTATAAAAATCATAATTTTACTATTTTTACATTGGACAAGTCATTTCTTAGGGTTTTACCTTGGAGAGAAAGAAGCTTGAATTGTGGGAAAGTCTTGATGTAAAGTAGGAATATTTTAGCCTAGAGCTGATTTATAGTGTGTGATCTTTACAAAACCACAATAACCTCTTGAAAATCACCATTGGCTAAGGGAAATGTTGAGGCACAATAGGTTAAATTCAAGGTAAGTATTCCTAACTTTTATTTATTCATTTAGTAGATTAGATATTGCACAAAGTAGTAGGATGAATGTTGTACTCCTTAGTTTACCTCTACATTAACTTGCATAGAGTTATCTCTACATGTGTTATTTTATTTGTTATTACCTATTCCCCTTTCTACCACAAGATTTAATAAGAACTAGATTAGCTTTATTTTATGTATTGTAGGCCTAACTAGGGTTATTGCATAGTATCATTTACCTAGAGGCCTTAGAACCTTTTCCTTTGGTATTATGTAGTAAGAGATCCTTTAGTTAGGTTTAATAGATTCAAATTGGTCATGTCCCAATATAAATAGCTATGTAATGATTTTTTTGGGTAAGATTACCTTCTCTAAACTTAGAATACACTAAGTATGACAAGTTATAGATCCATCCTAATTCCTTTCATATATTTTGGTGAACCTGACATGAATCTAACCCTTGATTTTTAAGTTTTTTAGTCACAACCAACTAGATTGAGTTGGTTGATCAAGTTTTGTTTTATATCAATACTAGTTTCTTTTTTAGCTAACTAGATCAAGCTAGTCAATCTAGTCCTAACCTTTATCTACAAGTTTAGGATCCATAATCAACTAAATCAAATTAGTCAATGTTGTTTTGTCTGTTATTTCTAGGTTTTCATTTTAGTAAACTAGATTGAGCTGGTTGATCTAGTATTATTTCATTATTTTCTAAATTTTCACTTACATTCTACTAGATTGAGTTAGTTGATCTTGTCTTATTTTATTATTTTAAAATTATTAGGTTTTTACAAACTAAATTAATTTAGTTTATTCCATTTAATCATTATGTTTTTGAATATTTTCTTGCCTTTTTAGGACCAAATATTACCTAGATGACCTAGTCAATAAATTCAAAACTCTCAGTAATACAACCAAATTAACCTGGTCAATTTTGTTCAATTATCTAGTTCACTCTTACCAACTTAGTAACTCAATTTTGTCAATCATATAAATTTTTCATTTCTATTTCTCAATAAAATTAATCAGTACTTCAAATTTACATTTTATTTTTGCTAGTTTTTTAGTTCTATTAAAACTATATACACAATGAACTAGATTGAAGTGGTTGATCTAGTTTATTTTGGCTTTCCCTAGAATTCAACTAGATCAAGTTGATAGATCTAGTTTATTCTTATTTTTTTTTAAATTCTATTTTTATTCCCATAGTTCAACTAGATCAACTTGGCTGACTTCATAGGGCATGGCCGACCTAGTATAATTTCACACTATCATTTTTCTCCTAGAAATCAATTAGATCAACCTAGTCAATCTTGTAAGTCCTGATCGACATAGTTCGGTAGGTGGCTAACCTATTTTTTATTACCTCTATTTTTAGACATAGTTCAATAGGTTCTTGAATTAGTTATATATGTGGATGACCTAGTTTGTTTTGCATTTGTTTGCTGACACAATCCAGTAGGTGGCTAACCTAGTTTAATAGGTGGCTGACCTAGTTTAACAACCTAATCTTTTCATAATTATGTTTTTTTTTCAACTTTTAATTAGTTGATAACACTACATAATCAAGGATTTAGATAAAAACCTCACATATATTATTAATTTAGATAAAAATATTCTATTCCTTCCTTCATGTATTCCTAATCCTAAACCAATTAACACATCATGTAATCTAAATTTTGCATCCTCAAGGAAACCAAAATGTAATATAGTTGAGGTTATTCACTCTTGTCCTCCTCTTGATACCAATGTTGGGAATCCTCTTCTACCCAACAATAATCCTCATACCAACCCCAACAATCCTCTTCTACTCAAAAATACTATTCCCATTGATACAACTCAAATTTTTGATCAAATGATTCAACAAATTAATGTTATGAAAACAACTAATAATTCTGAAATGATGTGAATGAAATATTATATATTAAAAATGACTAGTCAACCACCTCAAGTCATCATGACTCAAATAAATAAGAATTTTTCCCTCCTCCTTTAGATATGTCAATGGGCATCTAATCCCTCAACCTCCTTTGCATAAAAAAATTCTTTGACATCTTTAAAATGAACCTTTAGCTCATTTCATTGTGTCCATATACATTATAATCATCTATTAAACTATTAAATATGATGTAACTAAGGAACTCACTATCTTTCTTTAACCTTTTGGTAATCTTTATAAGAAATGGGTCCAAAATAACACCTTTGCTACCACTAAGCTCCTAGTAAAAACCTTTATTGGTGATGCATTTGAATGGTACAATTAACTTATTAAAAATTATATTACACAATTAGAGGATTTAGTCAATGATTTAGTGAATGAATTACAAAATAATGAACTTACTAAAAATTACCTTAGACATTTCATCAATGCCAAATAACTTCTTAATGAATCTGATCACACTTTCATCAAATGATAGAAGTATCTAGATCACAAATTGGATCATAACATGAGTGATGATAATCTTTTAAAAATATTTTTTACTAATCTTCAAGACCATATTCAATGAAAAGTTTGTATGTTTTCCCCTAAAACTTTAGAATAAGCCTTAAATTAATAAAAATGGTAAGATGTTCTTATCACTCAATTTTAAGCAACTACCAAGGAACCTTTCCAATCATTTTCACATAGCATTAATTCATCTAAGCCTCGCCAAACTCAAAAGTGAGCATTAAATTCAACTAATTTTAACACAACCTACCCTCCCTTAATCCTATAAACACTTAAGAATAAATTTTCACCTTCTAAACCCATGAGCTTTGATCCTTCCAAACCTCTTCCTAAATGGTACAATTTTGGTAAGTTTTGTTAGTGGCATGATACAATAGGTCATTCTCATGAGACTTGTTATGATCTTCACCAATTACTCCATACCTTATTATTTTATCCACATTTCAATCTTGACACTCTTACACAACAAGGTTATCAAGACTGTCTTCAAGTCTCATAAGCCCAATCTAATGAATCATAATCACATCAACATCATCTACCTAATGATCAACAAAAAATTACCCCATACCTCTACCTCATCCACTAATGTTATCCAAACCATAGCTGATCCTTCTACCCAAAAAAATAATGAAAGGATAAATAACATGAATAACATCAAATAGGTGGTTGTATCCATCAAACCTTAACCTCATAGGTCACATGAAACCAATGAGCACCTAGTTCACATGCCTATTCTAAAGCACATCATAAATGGTCCTCATTTACCTTATAGAACTATTCAAACCTATCATAAACATACTATATCTATTTATACATCCTCAAAATCCAAACTATCAACACATTTACCTACCTCCAACTACACTCTTCAGCCTAATGTAGTTCATTCTAACAACCTAGCTTCACCTCACTGCACATCACATGTTGGGGAATATTGCGATGCCCATCCACATGTCAGTATAGACTTTTGGGCATCTTGGGATTCCCATCCTTACATCAGATTACCCTTTTGGGCATCATATGATACCCGCTCTTCTTATACATTGCATAATAAAAAACAAATTCAAATTCAAGAAACCTTCTGGGTCATTTAAGCTTGTATTTCACATGCTTATATTTGATATAGATGTTAGCATATATTTTGATTGTTATTTTTGTCTTATGTTTCTTTTTTTTATGAATTTAATTTTTATTTTTTTTACCTTACATACACCATTATTTCCTTTGGGTTCTTTGTTTTTTCACATTACATTCAACATTTATTTCTATTTTGGTTCTTATATTTATATTTCATTATTATCATTTATTATCTTTTTATGTCATTATTTTCCTTAATATCTTTATTATTATTTGACCCTTATTTACTCTCCCCCTTTCTTGGGATGATAATTTAATTTACCCCTCTTTTTGGGATGACTACTAATTTAATTAGTTCTTATGCTAGATCCTTTGTATGTTAGTATGGATTCTCTAGTGACATGAATCTCATAACATAGTCTCATCCCTTTCATACCCCTATTTTCCCTCCTTGTGATTAGACATGAGCATATGCATCATTGTATAACTTACTACATGGATGGATATCTCATGATATCCATGTTTCCATTATTGAATTTCATTTGAAGCACACATAGGCCACTTTTTAGATTGGACATTTACTTTTGGGCAAGTCTAGGAGTCTTTAAACACCATGGTATTTTGGTCCTTTTCTCTAATGACAAAGTATAAGCTCTCTTGAGTTTGTCACTTATTTCACTCATGATTGGTTATCTGAATATGTATGGAGGATGAATAGAAAAATCCAAAAGAGATGACATCCAAAAAATAAAAAAAATCAAAATAAAATAAACAAAACAAAAAATATTAAAATTTAGATCACACCAAAAGATGTGATATTTATTCATCATATCTCCTATATTCACTAAATCTCAAAATCCATAAATGAACTCATGATAGATCTTAGGTTATCTAAGGTGTGTTAGGATATTAGACTAGGGTAGGAGGTCTCATTATATGATATACTTATAATTATACCTACTTTCTCACACAAGTATCCAATCTTCATAGTAGACTGATGGATCTATAAGGGGTTTTCAAGAATGATGAACACATTTTGAAAAGGTAGGTATATTTTAATTTTCATGCATATATCCTTCATGGGATGATTTTTTTACTTCATTTGTTAGCCCAATATTTTTATTCATTAATGAAACTATCCTAAGTCCTTGATGTTGATAGATGTTATCCTTAGTCACTTGCCTAGTGTGTCTCATTCTTGCTAAGGATGTTCACATCACCCATGTGAAACCTCACATTCTTTATTTATATCACATTCTTCCATCTATACCTTTTTTGGATATTACATTAAATTGATCATACTTTTGATCACATCTACCTACTTATGCCTCTTGGTTTATAGTTTGTGACTTGAATTATAATGCCTTGGATATGAATAGGTTTTCCTCACAAACATCCCTTTACATTATATTTCCACACCATCTCATTATCATAATAGTCATGTCATAAAATCATTGTATTTTATTACATCACATTTTAGCACAAAAACTAAGTTTGATTACTCTTATTTTAGATCTTTTTAATTTTCATTTATCCATCATGTTTTTTGTTTTATTTTTGTGGACTTAATTTATCTTACATAAAAATTTGACATTCTTAAAAGTTTTTCCTTGTGAATGACTTGAAATGTTTATCTTACATCTTGAGTTACATTTTATTTTTAGTCATTTATGTTTTTTTATGCTTATCTTACATAATTTTACCTTTCAATTGATTACATATATTTTTTAGAGTTTTATTTCATTGATATTTTATTTACTTACATATACTTAATCAAGCTAAGAACATGAGGTAAATTATCATCTATAGAATGGGGCAACCCCACAAGATGAAACATACAAAACCTCTCATAAATCTAGCTAGTCAACACTAAGGAAGGATTAAACATTCATCCTACTACTTTGTGCAATATCTAATCTTCTAAATTAAATAGTAAAAGTTATACATACTTACCTTGAATTGAACCTATCATGCTTCAATCTTTCCCTTGGCTAATGGTGCTTTATAAGAGGTTGTTGTTGCTTTGTAAGGATCAAACTATATAAAATAGCTCTAGGCTAAAAGACTCTTAATTTACATATAATACTTTCCCATGATAAAATTTTATTTCCCTCTAAGGTAAAACCCTAGCAATGACTCCTCCAATGTAGAAATATCAGAATTATGAGTTGTAACAATGTGAAAATGAATATTCCTATCTTTATAAATGAAGTGAATGGGGTATTATAACCAAGGATTAAACCTAAAACCTTTTAGGAATTGAGTTGATAAGGTCATCTAGGTCAATATTTTTTGGTGGTAAAAATAGTCGTTAGGCTTACAACTAAGTTGGCTAGACTGATGGAGTTTTGTAATGTGCACTCAATACCTAATAGGTTTAACTAGCCAACATAGTAGGAAAATGAAGAAAAACTTGTGTATTCTTAGTTAAGGTTTATTTTGGAAGGTGGATTACTTATATGAGTGTATAAGTAAGTTTTGTAGTGGTTTTAACTAATGGTATAAGGGACCAACACTCTTACAAACTATCAAAGGTTTGCTCACCCCTTTCCAAGTTTACCCTTTAGGGCATGCACTCAGAGAGATTGAAGCTTGAAAGGTTATTTCAAGAGATAAAGTGTTAGTAAATGAGAAATTATACAAATATTTTATGTATATATATGGTCCTCACTTGTCTAGTGGGTATTCAATCTTTAACTGTGAAACTAACCGTTGGCCTACATGACAAGTCACAAGTGAGTGACATCATGCGACATGGATGATCCTTGCTTATTTGAATGCTCAAATAAGTTTAAAATATTTAAATACTCTTATATGTCATAGATGAGTATGATTTTCCACATGGCATGATTTCACTTATCTAGATGCTTAAGGAACCTTGATGATTATGCCTCTATTTGTAGGCTCTGGATGAGAAGGATTATGACACATGGACAATCCTCACTTATTAGAATGGTATTTAATATTTTAATATGAAATAATCCATTGGCATACCTAACAAGACATGGGTGTGTGGGATCATGCCATATGGATGGTCATCACCTATTCAGAGGGTTTATGACTTAGTTATTAAAGTTAATAGTAGTGAGTGATGAAGATGAATACATGTGGCAAAATCCTAGTTACTTAGGTGAAAAGGACTTAGAAACTTGTAAATAATTAATATAAGAGGGATAAGAAGACAAAAATATAAATCCTATAAACCCAAGTATTCACCAAAATAAAAATACTTAGTCACTTCACAATCCTTTGTGAGGAAGCTAGCTGCTAACACATGTAATGATCTTGGAGCTTGGGGAACTTAGTCATTTAAATACAAACTACTAGGACTTAGACATTAGGATTCAAATTATATTTCCATTCTTAAATTTTATGGTTGATCTAAGTGAAAGAGAGACATGTGGTGAAGGCCTGACTGGGAAAATTATGCAAAATGACTAAGTATAAAAAGTTGAACTCATATTGCAAAGGATAGTTTTGAGTTGGATCAAGTGGGTTTTAGCAAAGTATCCCTATGGAATCTGAATAATCCTAAAAAGATCACATAACTAGGAAATTATAATTATTCAAGTTAGTCCATAAGTCAAATGAAAAATCAAATTCTATGAACATCATAGAACTAAAATCCTAGTAGATGCATATAATAAATTTAATAAATATGTCTATTTTGACCCTTAGACTTAGATATCAATCAAATTGGTAGAGAAACTATGGAAACACTTAGGTTAGTTTGGTTAGTTTAGAACTAGATCAAGACATAATTTTAAATAAAAAAACTTAGACTTTAGATAATGAATTCTAACTTAAACTTGGAATGATTCATTTCAAAATAAGACATGAACATGGAATTTGAGCTCAAAATGGGTCCTTATTTGAAATTATAAAAATGGAGCATGTTGGTCACAAAAAATGGTGATTACCATTGGGAAAAAATTCCTTAGTATTTAAAATCTATATTTTAGGTGTTCATTATTAAACTATGATATAAAAAAATAAAGATCCCTTTAGATGAACTTATAGGAAAATAGAGTGCTCAATTCTGCTTCAAAAAAAAAAACATACTAAGCCCTGATTTTTTCAAAGGCTCATTTTGTACAAAAGTGATCCTAATATTATTTTGAATCATTTAAGAAATTTTAGGTACATATTAGGCACTCAAATATTCTTGAAAGGTTATTTTAGTTACATAATTTGGCTAAGAAAATTTTGAGCATTGATCTACTACTAGCCAAACATCTATATCCTTGATAGAGATACCTTTAGTCCCACTCAAGGTCTTAATCCACTTCTAATTAAGTTGGAAATAATATAATGGATATTTCCAAAATTACCCTTTCTTAGGAAGGAACTTAAATTTTCATGAGATTCAAACTTAATTTCATTTTGGTGTTTATTTTTTTAGGAGGGTTGGGGACCAATGTAACCAAGGTAAATAAATGATTCAATGAGCTCCTTGTGAGAATATTTTCCTTTGATTTATAAATGATTATATTGTGATTGATATGTTAATTTAAAGTGATATGATGACTTTTGATAAAATAGTGAATTATTCACTTGGTCAATTCTAAATCAATGACTCTTAATCCTTTCAAGGTCTCAAGAGAAGTTCTTTTGATTATCATATTGTTTAATAATGGGGGCTCACCTTCTACCTTATAATTTGGAATTATTTTTTAAAGGCCTCTTCATCTTTGAAGTGATCAAATTTAGGAGTATGGGGACTAATATTTATATTAAACTATATCTTTTTAGAACTAGCTTGGATGTTTATTAGTTTGAATCATGGGAATAAGGAAAAACTACTATAAGGTAAGGGTAGACAAGAGGTAAATGAGAGAAAGTTAAAACGTAAAAAAATTCAAGAAAAATAACATAAAGCATGAACAAGAAAGAAAAAACATAACATAATAAAATAAAACACATAATTAAAGCAAACTAGCTAACTCTAATCTAATATTTACGTCACCAACCTTTACCTAGTGGGCTATTCTAAAATTGAATTAGAAGGGACAACCGAGAAGTAGTGATATCATTCCCTTCTATATATTTCATTGAAATGCATTTTTCCTCAATAAATTAGTGATATAGTATGGGTTATTCTAGAGTGGGCCAAGTTTAGAATGTTACCCTTTCTTCTCATGTAATTTGTACCATAATAGGACTAGGTTTGATATCCTAAAGGATTTGACCTTTTTCATCTTATCGAGTTATATTTTAACATTCGATTGATGTCTACTAAAGTTTTGTACAACCTAGTTTTGGGTATCATCTAATTGAATAATGCACATCAACCTTGAGTTTATCTTCTCAGTATCTTCTTTGTACTCTTGCATAAACTTGTAAATTGGAAACTTAAGGTTCATTGGGAAGATTGGCTCTAACTCAAATACTAGTATAAATGGTGAGATATTGAGATATTACTTATATCTAGTATTGTCAACTTAAAGAGCATATTTTAATAGTGAATTATAGTCTCTAGGCTTATTCTCTATCGACTTATTGATTTCATCAATTAGGTTCTTATTGGTTTATTCTACAAAATTATTCCATTATAGATAGTATTTTAATGATAACCTCAAGGTGATCCCATTTTCATAATCCCATTCTATGCATTCAATTGATTGGAATGAATGTCTATTTTCACAAACTAGTGAGGTTTGGGTGCCAAATCATATTGTTATGCTTTCCTCAAGGAGGTTGATGATTATTGGTTGTCACCACATCTATCCATCTTGTGAAATAATTAGTGATTATAATTATGAATTTATGGTCATCTAATGAGGTATAATTGATGATTTTAATGAATTCAAGTCTCCATTTAGAGAAACAACACCCTTCTATCATAGTTTGAAGGGGCATTACTGCATTATATTCCTTATTGGTGAAGGTCTAACACTAATGGAATGCACAAACATGAGCATGAGAATTATTAAATATGGTGGGATAATAATACCTATCTCAAAGTATTTTGTGAGTAATTATATTTCCTAAAGGATAATCATTACCCAATTTATCATGAAAGCTAGTCATGGCTTCCTTAGCTTCTTTGGATAGACATATGAGATAGATGATTTACTAGTTATTTTTATAGAGACCTCCCTTATTCAACATGTAGTGGGATGATTTCAGCATGACATCTCTTTTCCATGTCTAATTGAGTCTAAGAGGAGAATTTACATAAAGGAGGTAGTGGACAATTGGATCATACCATTCTTGATGGACCATTTCTGACTAGTCTAATTACACCACTATGATCCTTGGGTCTATTTAAATGATAAATTGATTAAGACCTTAGCTTATAAATAAATTGATAGGTTTTATATCAAAGTCATACTCTTGTATCTTGGCCATCCATCAACCTCTACGTTATCCTAGCTCATTTTCCCCCCACATTAGCTTTAAGGTTGGGTTTGAGATGATGGTATGTACCTTATTTTTGAGAATGTGGTTCCTGAAATTCTTCATAACCTTGACAAGGGTATAGGCATGCTTGTCCATGTTAGAATACTTAAGCTTTACATACTTAAAATTTGTTCTTATGAAAGTGATTGGGTTCTAATCTTCATCTAGTTTTTTGGTGAGCATTACAACTATGGTATACTCAGAAGCAAAGGAATAAAGTTAGAAGCCATTCATGTAGTCCAGGATAGTTAAGAATGGTGCCTGCATGATGGCTTCTTTGATTTATTTGAAGTATTTCCTAGTTGTATTAGTGTAGTCCACCTTTTTTTACTACTTCAACATTGTATTCAAAGGTTTAATGATGTCAACAAAACCAAATATGAATTTACATAAAAATTTAATATCACCAAAGAATGAATTTAATTCATTTTTAATGTTAGGCAAAGATATCTTAGAAATCACACTAACACATTCAGGGTTGATATAAATACCTCCCTTGGTGATGAAATGACCAAGGATATTACCTTACATCAGATTTAATACAATTTTATTTGGGTTAAATGAGACATCATACTTCTTGCACCTCTCAAATATCTTTTACAAATGGTGAATGTGATCAAAACTACATTTAAAAAAAATAGTCAAGTCGTCCATGTAAATAGAAATGTATTTATCTAGCATACCTTCAAAATTTAAGTCCATAACACTTTTAAAGGTGTATTATACATTAATAAGGCCAAATTTCATTTGTTTGTAAGTAAAAGTGCCCCACTTGGTTGTAAATGTAGTTTTTGTTCTATCTTCAGGATTTACTAGAACTTGGTTGTATCTTAAGAATCCATCCAAGAAGGACATAATTTAGGATCCACTTACCATTTGGATCACCTCATCAAGGTATGTAAAAGGGTAATTATATCTTTTATAATCTTGATTCAAGTTTCTAAAATCAAAACATAGTCAAATTTCTCCATTTTTCTTGTAAATGGGCACCAAATTAGCTACCCATGTTAAGTGATGAATTAGGAAGATGATCCCAACTAAGAGGAGTTTGTGGACTGTATTATGAATACGTGATTCTAGGATTAGATTCCCAAGTAATTTCCTCTATTTGAAAGGTTTCTATCTTTTTTTAAGAGGGAGGGTAGGTTATTACCTTTGTGTAGAAGACCTTAAGGTCTACATAGGCCCAAGAAATAACATCTCTGTACTATAACAATAATTTTCTAAGTTATTCAATCTCAATAGAGGTGAAATTTTGGACAATATAGACATATTATGGTTGGTTTGATGATCCCATATTAATTATTTTGGACCTATGATCTATGTGTATTGGTAATCTTAAGTCTGTGTTTGGGATATTCAAGGTCAAACATTCTCTCAATGGAGATCATACCTTTTAGAACTTAATTTTTATTTGAAGTTCATAATATCATTCTGGTCATAATCCTTACCCTTAGGGTCATCTCTTTCTACCTCGTCTATAATTTATTTCTCAAATACTCTTGAGCTAATGAGGAGTTTTAAAATTTGGTGGTCATCCTCAAAGAACTAGAAGTTCTTCACATTGTCAGGAATTGAAGGACATACAATGAACTCCACTAAATTTTTTTACAACCCTGAGTCATCTAGGGGTGTTAGGTTTGTAATAGTAGTTACTAATGAATCAACCACATATTTTAATTCTTTAGGAATGGGGATGACATTTAAGTAACTAAACATTTATATCAAATCCCATGTCTTGTGCTTGCATTTCCTCAAATAGGATAGATTACATTGGAACTTGATCTTAACTTGGTTCGCTACTAGTTTAGAATCTCTGAACACTAAATTGGTTATTTGAATATATGTTTCAACATAAAATACAATCCTAATATCAAGGCTTCATATTCTATCAAGTTGTTGGTGTAAGGGAACTTTAGTCTATAGGTAGATATATGTTGTTTCCATAATGGGTCAATGAGAAGAATTCCTTCTCCAAAACCTTGTATTGAATTGACCCCATCAAAATAACAAGACCATAAACCTATAAATTTGGGATATTCATTAGATTGGTTTTCAATAAATTTTATAGAGAAATAATAAACACCTATGTCAGAGGATGCTAGGTTTAAATATTCATTGATTGTGTTATATTTTATGCTCATGTATTTCATTCTAGGTTCTTTATCAACATGGATCTGATTGGCTACACCTATCCAAGGTAACCACATATTAGAGAAGTATGTAGCCATGTACCCATTTAAGGTTTTATACCAATATCTACTAAGCAATATCCTATAAGCCTTCAAGATTTACACTACTTTAATAACCCTAAACTGTTAGACCCTAGGATTATATTCTATCTATATATAGACATTCAAGGGCTCACCCACTACCTTAACATTAAACTTATCCAATTGGACCATTATTTTATCTAAATTAATAGGTGTTAGTCCTAGTTTTTGACAAATTTACATAGGCATGACATTCATAGAGGCACTTTAGTCAACTAAATAATTATGAATATTATTCCTAAATAGCCTAATACTAAGGAGGAAAGGTGGGACCTTAGCCTTATTCTTGTGCATCAACATGTTAGTGTACACAAGTTTGGGTTTGGGATAACTATTTTGTCTATGAGGGAATTTATAAGGAGATATATTTACTCAGTGATCTATGCAATCTCATGCAAAGTAACATTTGCCTTGATTTTCTTCATGTCGTCCACTATGTTTTACCCTATCTTGCTAGTGGCAGGATGTATATCTTTAGGTGGTTTATGATTATTTGCATTAGGAGGTGGATGATCATTCATTTCTCTTGGATCAAGAGGAGTTGACATGGTAAGTGGATGCTATTTTGTTTAGTTCCTATGCATGTAGCTACTCCTTTCGAAGTTTTGGAAAGCATGTACCTCATTGGTGGTATCTTCTAGCTCATTATCCTCATAGATAGGGAAATCTAACATATCTAAAACCATTAATGTGCTCAAGGATATTAGAGAATTAGAGGTATTGATATGATTGGTAACCTTTGGGTGTTTTGGGATTATATCATACTCTTCTATCTCTTTCTATAATATATTGAAAGAACTATAGAATTCAATGCAGTCAAGCTCATGATGTTGGATTGTATTATGCATATAACATTAGTTTGGCAAGGCCAACTCATAAATGTTGATCTTAAGCAGTTTATTAGGTAAGGGATTTGTTTGGTTACTATAATGGTTATGGGTATGATTATATATTTGGTAAGTTTAGTTCTTATTTAAACACTCACCACCATTATTTCTAACTTGTCTTTAGGGACCCAAGTAGTCATTATTGAGCTTTTGTATCATGCACTATATAATGTCTAACTCAAACTTGGTAGAGTTTTGGGGTTGGATTTGGAGATCATTGATAGTAGGAACTAGTGTTTGATTGTGATCTTGAGGAATTATGCCATTATTTATTGGGATAAGAAAGCCTAAGGGTTGATTATGAGTGGCGAGTCTTAGTGGAATATGGTTTTTAACTAGCACATGTTGTGACATGGGTATATTTTGGATAGTGAAAAAGAGGGGGTTTAGTAATATGTTTGGGATGGATGGTGGTAATATAAATTTATGGATTAGTTTACTATCTAATTTGATGGCCTCAATGTAAGTTAGGGGTAGATCTACCACTAAAAGATCTCACAAAGAAACATAGTAGTCCAAGGATCTAGTGCATTCTTATACATTTCAAGGGTTAGATAGGAATCTAATATATATTATAGTTATTTGGATATACATATTATTAAACTTAACATTTAAATTTATTATGGGCTTGTTGGGTTCCATTTGAATACAGGTGAACTATTGGTGTAATACACTTGGATCGATGACGTGCCCAAACTAGGTGAGAAACATGTTACTAAACTGATCCAAACTTGTTATAGAGACTTAAGGTAAGTTTAAAAATAAATAATACACCATGTTCATCAAAGTGAATGAGAAAATTCTATATACAATTTCCTCAAGTTCAACATTCATATGCTTGAGATCAATTTTGAATGAAGTCATATGTTCCTCAGTGATATGCCCCACGTCTAGTGTGAATCTTGGGAGTTACCTTTTTGAATTCCTAGGTAGATCATGGGAAACTCCAAGAATGTTAATGGTATACCTACACAAACATGACATATGTTTATCCATAGGTGGAGGTTAGTTAGGGACAAAATCAAAAGATGAGATAATAGGTGTAACCATAGGTCTTGGTCTCCCTCTTGTAGTTCTAGTTCTCCTATGAAATTACAATGAGGATATTATTAGTCATCAAAGACAAAATTGAGATATAGTGATCCGTTTAATAGGATCTAGCTTACTCTTAGATAGGCTAGTATCTTAATGCTTTGTTAGATAATGAGAAGGGGTGCCCTCCCTATTACACCAAGTTTAGTTGTGAGTTAAGGTATGCATCAAGATGAGAAAGCATAAAGTATGGGAAATAATATTATAGTTAGTGGCCCTCATTATAGCACCAACTATTTTTTGGTTTAAGATATCAATCCTAGATGCACTAATGGATTAGATACACTAAGCAAGTCTAGGGAATAATAGGGGGACTTACATCCTCTTATTTTAGGATTATTGCTAAGATAGTCTAGGGCATAAGCTGTAGGTATTGGGATCCATTAAATAGCTTACTTGGAATATATCTCTAAGAGATGAAAGGCTACCACTAAAGGTCTAATAGTGATTTTCTCATTGACCCATAAAACTTATACACTTCTACCTAAACCAATTATAATAGGTAGAAATTAAGAGATCTAATTTGCTTCACTTCATAGTTCCTAAATAAAGGGAAATATCACTTATTCACAAATTAACATAATAAGAGAGACATAATAATTAAGAAATAAATCCTTATTAATAAAAGGCTAATACAAATGCTTCTAGGATAAAAATATGCCCAGCTATAGTTGTACCAATATATGCTAAGTTTCATAATAGTTTAGGTTCAAGTCACACAGGGAGAGAGTTTGAGGAGAAAAGGTAAATTATTGATTATAAGACTCCTTTAATGAATAAATTATAAATAAGTTTGTACTTAATTACACATAAATCCTTAAAAACTTTGCATAAAGTGAAAAAGATCAAATCACTAAATTAAAATAGGAAGTACATATTAGTTAATGCATGAAATCTTTAGAAAAGAGATAATTACACTCATCTAACATAAGTATTAATCAATTAAACTAGAAATAAAGTGGAACAAATTCAAGACAACTAGACACATTTACATATAAAAATCAATTTAGCATTAATTTGCAAACATTTATTTGCAAATAGAATCGACCCTTATAACATATTACATAACAGTATATATAGAGGGTATAGATGGGTCTCGCATCCAAGAGGTACAAGATACCACTCTTGGACATCATGGCCTAAAATGGTAAAATATAATTATGTTAGAATATTACTCATTCTAGAACAAATAAGATAGAATGGAATCCCATATCCTACTAAAGGAGAATTAAGATGATGTTTTATGTGGATCACCTTTTAACAATTTTGGTAGGCTTTCTTGGGCTACTAATGATAAATAAATAAGGTTGTCTTCTTGGTTTAACCTATGCAAATTGATATATGACTCTTGGAAGATAATTTTTTCTTGGGCTACCAGGTGTAGAGAGTGTGAGGATCACACAAAAAATCTACCTCTATAGCACTATGAATGATTTTACGACTAGACACATGATACTTTGTTGATGTTTTTGACTACCTATCCATTTTAATAATGACAAATGTCTCTTTATAATTATCTTGGGTCCCACTTTCACATTTTTTACTCATGTGTCAAATTTGAAATAAGTGTCCAAGTTAAGCTTCTATGGATTGTGACACTTGTCAATTTACCATTTGATTAGGACCTATGTGGACCTTTATTTTAGTATTTGAAATGAAACTGATTTGGGTGCCAGGTCATCTTTAGAATGAAAAATAAATATTTATAGTGATTTCAATGCCCTTTTTCATGTCTTGAATCTACTATATCCTAAGGGAAACAAGCGACATAATGTCACTAATTATAGGTTCTTCATTGTCTTGCTAAGTCATCTACCTTTCCACATGTATATTTTTCATCAATTGAGCCTTGATTTCCCTTGATTATTTCATTTTATTTAT
Source organism: Torreya grandis (assembly GCA_037957365.1). Taxonomy (NCBI): domain Eukaryota; kingdom Viridiplantae; phylum Streptophyta; class Pinopsida; order Cupressales; family Taxaceae; genus Torreya; species Torreya grandis. The sequence continues at coordinate 24,592 of JARHVA010005951.1, forward strand.
AGTGTGACACTTTTCTTACTCTTATTTACCCATTGGGATTGACCTTGGCATTGGATATCTTGGGTTCCCTTTTAGTAGCGAGTGAGTGAGATGCCAACATGTGGCATGATCTTGAATTTTCACTTAGTCACTGAGCTTTAGTACTTGTACCTTGGGACTTTGATCATGGTTCAATGATACATCGACACATGTATAGACCCATATAATCCATAGGCTTTTAGGATGTACTTTGTCTTTAGCTATATCTGTATTCAATGATTTTATGGAATGATACTATTTGGATAACCCTTACTTGTCTAGGTGATCTCTTATCTTCAGAACATGTACCTTTACCTATAAGATTTAGATGAGTAGGATTGGGACACATGGATGATTATTTCTTGTCTAGAGGGTCTTGATTATTGATTCTATAACTACCTATTATACTACCTGGGAAGACATAGGCGAGTGGGATTATCCCATGTGGATGGTCGATACTTATTCAGATGCTTAGGAAAGCGTAGACCATGTACCTACTCTTATTAATCATAAATGAGTGGGATCATACCACATATCACTATCTCCATTATGTATATTCTTAGGGAAACTTGTTTATTGTGTCTATACTTGTAGGCTCTAGATGAGTGGGATTATGACAAGTGGATGACCCTCTACTATCTAGAGGGTATTTGATATTTGACCATGTAATAAGCCATTGGTTTACCTAATAAGTTATGAGTGAGTCAGGATTGTGCCACATGGATGGTCCTTGATTATATTGAGGTATTTTGACTTATCCATTCGAGTTGATAGTAGTAAGTGACCAAGATGAAGACATATGGCATAATCCTAGTTTCTTAGGTGAAAATGACTTAAAATATTGCAAATAAGATAGGAAAGAGTAAGATGAAGATGCATCCAAATCTTGTGAACCTAGGTTCTCACCAAAAGAAAAAGACTTATTCATTTCATAAATCCTTTATAATATATATGGAGACATGTGGAATTATCTTGGATCTTAGCGAGCCTAGTTATTAGTATACAAACTATCAGGACCTATCCATTAGGATTCAAAATACATTTGCACTCTTAAATTTGATAGTAGTTGTAAGTGAAATAGATACATGTCACAAAGGCTTAGATGGGAAACTTTCACAAAATTACTAAGTATAAAAAATTAAATCTTACTACAAAGGATATTTTTGAGCTAGATCAAGTGGGCTTTAGCAAAGTGGCCATGTGGAGTTTGAATAATGTTGAAAATATCACACAATTGAGAAACTCAAATTAGCCACATTCATCCATGAATTAAATGAAAACTTGAATTTTATGAATGAAATATAAATAAAAACCAAGTTGATGCATAAAATAAATTTAATAAATATGTTCATTTAGACCCTTAGACTCAAATATCAATCAAATTAGTAGAGTAATTATGGAAGCACTCAATCAATTTGGTTAGTTTAGAATCAGAACAAGACTTCATTATTAATAAAAAACTCAAACTTAAGACAATGACTTCTAGTTTAGATTATACTGATTCATTTCAAAATTAGACATGTACATGGAATCAGAGCTCAAAGTGGGTCCTCATATGAAATTATGAAAATGGGGCATGTCGGTCACAAAAATAAACTTGAAAAATATCCCTTATGGATCAAACCTTTAGTTTATGACCTTTCTACTAACAAAATAGCTTGTATTCACCATCTCACTATGCCTAACTACTTATCCTATAGTTTAAAATTAATATTATGATTACCTAGATCACCTATATCCCATAGTATGCATAAAACCTAATTTATATCATAATCTTGTAGCTATAGATATTACATAACTTTCTATCCTAATCAACACTACCATCTATACTAGGACACTAGCATTGACACTAGTTTTCCAAATTTGATGCTAGCATCCAAGCCTTACAAATGGTCAAATTTGAAAATAATGTGACATGTATGGGTTGGCTTATGATACTATTTTAACCCACCCATGATATAATTTCAAAAGGTGTGGTATAAATACAAAATAAAAGGTCATTCATTATCATCTAAAAAATACCAAAAAAACACCTATAAAACTCACACATAATCATTTGTAAAACTAATTTTTAATACACCTATCATTTCCTATTTATAAATCACTTATAGGAGTAGTATTCTTATAGATCTAAATCATTCAAATAGTAGATCATGGGAAATAATTATCAAGTTACAAGATATATCACTATATGTGCTCACATATAAGATAGTGCATAATTATTCACACATAAACCCACATAATGGGGAGATCTAAATCAGTCTGAGGTCCTATTAAAAGTATATGGATATGTAGGTAGCACTGATTGATAGAAGGGAGTTTGAGGTTAGATTGAAACCACTTGAGCCCACTAGCCCCAATTTTTCAAGGTGACATGCCCAATTTGGAAGACCTATAGATTTGAGAAAAATACTGATATCTAGAATTGGTACATGAAATATGAGTTGACCATTTATGATGTGAAAATTAACCTTAATAAGTGAAACTATTCATTCTAAAAAAATCTATACTATGTACTAGACAAAATCATCAGATTTGTGATAGAAGCATCGACACTAGTGTTTGCAGTTATACTATAGTGCCTTGATTGACAAAGAATAAATATTTAGAATTTGGTGAATCATTAAAGAGCATCATCATGTATTATCCTATATATAAATCTACCAAATATACTTGAACATTATTAAATAATCTAAGTATTTTTTATTTTTCATGTTGCTACATTCAAATTATTGTTTGGCATTATACTTTATATATATATATATATATATAATAATTTCATAAATTAACATTGTATCAATATATTATAAATATTAATTAATTCAATTAGATTTCCTTTAGAATAACTTTGTCATTTATTTTATTAGGATATTCTCCCCTTAATACTTAACTCAATTATAAAATGTGTTAAACAAATAGTTAAGTATAATACAATGAAAAATAACCAAAATTAAGACTTAAAAGTTCAAAACAACTCACATTCCCTTTCTATATTTACTTGAGATGACCTAAAATTATATTGTCATTGGACATAGAAAAAACATTGACAATATGTGTGCTACCATTATTTTGTGTAGAATGAAAAAAATTATTTAGAGAGAGAATAGAAACATTACTATACCAATTAACATTGTTGTAAAGTTGTGTCACTTGATAAAGCTCCATGCCCATAAAATCCCTTAAGTGTCAATATATATCCGTGGTGAGTGTTCTTGTCACTATGAACTTCTTATTTGTTTAAGATTTTGAAGTTTGGTTTGTGATTTATATGTTGATAATACAATTCTAGTTTTTAGTAGTTGTATATTGAATATGTCATTGTTATATGGTATATCTATGTTGAGAATGCCATTCTTTTTTGTCATTGATAATTTTTTGTTGAATTTTTTTATTACTATTTTCTATTTTCAGATATATGTTGTCATATCAATTTTATTTGAGTTGTGATTAATTTATAGTTATAGGTGTGCCTATGATCCTAATGATAAGAGAAATGAACTAGCCAAATATGATTTGAAAAGACATCAAAATTGAGTTTAAAAAGAGGTTGTGGATTTCACTTCATGGTGAAAGTATTCCACATTAGAGATGATGTTTTCATTCTTATATATATGCCTACAGGCATGCTGATAAGAGTGTAATTTTTTTCATGTGTGTGAAGATCCTTTGGGAATTATTTTAACTATGTATGCCCCATATTTGTCCAAAAAATAAAGGAATATCTTGAGTCTTTATTATTAATGGGTGTCCACATTGACACCATTTGTGAGGGAAACTACATGGATAATTTTTATGAAGGACATGATGAGTTTTTAGGATACCTTTCTACTTAGGAATCATGTGGTTAAGACATGGAATACAATTAGTGGAATTGTGGTACAAAATGTTTTTGATAAATATATTAGTTATAACCATTGTTGGCTTGGATTACAACAAGAACAATGAAGAAATTACATTGCAGATAAATCATTTTGGTAAAATAGAATAACATATTATGTCTGGTTATTATTTAAAAGAAGGGTAAAATGATTTATAGGCTTTCTCAATTAGTTACCTATCTCAACTAATTCCCATGAACCAATTTTATTATAAACATTAAAACAAACTAACTAGAAATAAATAAAATACTTTGGATCATTAAAATAATCCAACAAACTCCCCCTTGATCTAAAGGGATATAACAAATGAATGAACTAGATAAATGACTTTGAAGTCATCAAACAAACTCTATCACAACTATTAGTGGTGTATTATACCTCTGGAACTAACCAAAAAATGATGCCTCTCTATAAATAAGCCTGCCCCCATGAGTTGTGGCAAAAAATCACTGATAAACATGATCAAGGCTTGCTCATCCCTAGTGATGATCATAATGTACTTTAGTAGAATATGATTTGGCATGTCCAAATACATCAACACACATAAGGTCTCACATAAAAACCTATCAAAGTGACAAATTCACACTTTTTATGGCATATATTCATGATGCCCAACAAATTTTGATGACCTTTGCTCAACACTTAACGTGCTAGCAACCCCGATCAACTTGTACTATCACCAACAATTGACTGAAGTCCAACCAATGCCTAAATATTCTCCCCCTATTAGATGAGAGGTGAGAATCCATGTATCAAGAGAAACAAAAATAACTAACTCTTTCCATTCCATGTCATGAATATAAAATATACAAAGCCAAAAATGGAATTGAAAGCAAGAACACAAACAAAATTTTTCCATTCAAGCAATGAAACCATACTTCAAGTGAATAGAGAAGGTAATTATATTTCATCTCCTAATATGACACTCAAACTTTATCAATAATGAGGATCTTGAGGGACTTGTACAGAATGGTTTGTTTACCAACAACACAAACAAGAAGTGACAGTGTGGAAATTATCATTTTGAAGGTGTTGGTTTCAACTAAAAATACACCTTTATACATTAGTTTTAATATATTTATTTTAAAATTTATACAAAGATACTTAAAATTTCAAAATTAATCATTTCAATGTGTCCAAAAAATCCACAAACCTACAAATCACCTAGTCACATGACCATCTTCAGACAAAATAGTGATTTGTCAAAAAATTGACTCAAGAAGTTACAAATACACCCTTATATCACCAATTTGAACCAAAGAATAATTAGAGATGATTTGAACCCTAGACATCCTATTCTCAAGTGACTACTAATTTTTTTAACCACCTCACCTTTAATCAATCTAAGCATAAAATTATAGTAAATGCTATATAATCATTATTTAAGAATGAAAGATAATTAAAAAAAATAAGCATAGACGGTAAAAAATGTTTTACAGATTGTTTTGATTGAAACTTTTAGATGGTGGATCCCATTATATTTTTAGGGATTTGAAAGGTGTCTTCTTCATATATAGAGTTTTTCATAATTTTCCATCGAAGGGAGAGATACATGCCATTTTATCTCCTGTACCAGCACATATATCTAGTATTTTTCCTTGTATTACTAATTTGTGCCTTCTAACTCATCACCCATAGCTGTCTTCCATTTAAGTGGATTTCAATGCAATTCAATGTCATTAAAAAACTATTGATGAAGGTTTTAATTAGTGTAAATCCTATAGAGATAGTTAAATTCTATCCAAATCATAAGTTGCATCATGTGAATAATGTTTAGATTCAAATGCCTCATACTAGCTATGTCATCTTCCTTCTTAGGCACCATTTCAAATCAATTGTGTGAAAAAACTAGCATAGCAGATGGATATTAGTAAAAAATAGTGCATTGTAAGAGAATAACAAGGATTTAATGCAAAATCCTAATTTAACAACCATCTAAACTTGAATTAAATGTTTTTATTTTTCAATGAGCCTTTTACATTATTTCTTTCATTCCATATAATAACAATAAAAAATTTACAATTCATCTTAAATTGTCAATGACATAGAACCTACTAAATTATTACTTCTTAATCACCGATGAGTTTCTAGAAGCATAATACTCTCATTGGATATTACTACCATTTATATGAAATAGAATAAGGAATGCAAATCCAAGAAAAAGAATAAACCAAAACAACTAGTGTTCTTGGTTTCCTTGATGAAGTAGCTAGATATTTCTTTATTTCATAATATGCCAATTTCTAGAACAAAATGATACTATCATTAACCATCTTTGAGTGTGGTACCTTAGAAGTATTATAGTGTTAATGTCGTCTTTGAAGTGTCATAAAAATTAGATTTAAATCCTCTATTATGAACCAATGATATGATACCACTATAGGTACCAAGACTAAGAAATAACTCAAAATTTACATTGTAGATAAATCATTTTGGCACAATAGAATAATATATTATGTTTGGTTATTATTTACAAGAAGCGTAAAAAGCTTTATAGGTTTCTCAATTAGTTACAAGTCTCAACAGATTCTCTTAAACCCATTTTATTATAAACATTAATACAAACTAACTAAAAATAAACAAAATACTTTAGATCATTAAAATAATCCAACAATCATTAGTATGTTGATGAAGTGGAAAATATGATCTATTACAAAAACTAGTCAGTGATATTATTCCCTTTCTTATGTGAATTCAAACACCATGGTAATCAAAGATGATTGTAAATCATTCATATAACTTAGTCATCTCTATGGACACATCATTCTCAAAAAACAAATAATTGGTAAAATTAGAAATAATTTAATATTATATTACTAGTGGATAGAATTGCTAACATTATCATTCAATTAATTTTCATAGTATAAGCTATATACCTTGATGATATTTGATGAGAATTTTTTTGAAGTCCCAGATGTATGGGTTATTTCTTCTAGAAATAGGTTGGATGACATTAACACTTGGTTGAGAGAAGTGTATAGACATGGCAAAGTGTTTCATCTAAACTAGTAGGTTTCATTCATCACCGATGAAGAAAATATTGAGATTGATACAATAAGGAAAATTAATATATTGTTTTATCATTAATTCATATGTAGTAACTACATCATATATTATGTTTGGAATGTTAATATACTTTTTTCACATTAAATTATGTTTTAAAGAGAATAATTTTTTGAGGAGATGCAAGAATGTGTTTAATTTTTGTGTACTCCTTTGTATTTGATATGTGATAAGGGAATGGTTGAGGAATGTTTATAGGTATTCCTCTTTTATGGAGGTTGGTATGCATATGTTTAATAGAATTAAAAAATAAAGCATGCAATTAACAAGGATGATAATGAAATATATAGTGGCATTATTGATTTTGTGGTTGAGTTCCATATGGAAAAGAATTTTATAGCATATTTTAAAAAGACCTCATTATAAAGTGAAAAAATATTTAGTGAGATCAAATTATTTATGCTTTATTTTATTACATGCATATGTTTCAAATCAAGTATATTTTGTTGATGCACAACAAATTGAAAATATGTTGCAGGTATGTGGGCCAATTATTTTGGTCAATTTAGTCACACAAACCAACACACCAATGCCAACATTGAGTCTTACCAATGTTATATAAAAATCATATATCTTATAGACTGCTCTTAGAAATATAATAAGCATATGGATTAGTTGATTTAAATCATTATAAAAAGGTTAAACCATATACAAACATGTGTATTTTGAAGATTTACAGGTTATTTATAACTTTGGAAAGGATATGCATCTTGTAAACTCCATACAGAGTGAAAAATAAATACATGATATGGATTTAATTGTACATGAACATGTGAAGTAAAATTATAAGGTAAGGATCTAGTTTAATAGGGGGACTTTGTACATTATCGCCATGTTTGGGCATGATTTCCATGTATATGATTGCCTATGGTGTAGGAATGGAAACATATACAAACATGTAAATAAGGTGATGTCCTTGGATAGAAGGGTATAAAATGATGACACTCATAGAATTTCAAATCATGTATTGAGTATTATTTGGTTGATATGGGAGACATGTTTCTACACAACTTGAATTTCATCATAACAGACTTGATGGTTTTTTGGGGGGATTATGATTAGGTTTCAAAATATGTCGAGGAAACTACATATGATATGGAAGTGATTGTTATGTTAGATAAAGTTCATAATGATATATGTGAACAAAGGGTGGTATATGGAATTGTGTAATTTGAGGTTATAAAATAAAATATTTACTAGTTCCTACAATCATTGTTAGACATACTACTAATGGGTAAAAGTCAAGTGTAAGAATTTTGTGCAAGAACTTAAATTTTTTAATAAAAATTAAAATTTGATGATGTTTTGCATATGATTTGACATCACATTGGAGTTTTGGATGAGACACTTTTAAGGAAATCATCATGGTTTAGCCCATATTTCACAAAGGTGAGGGGGTGTGGCCATTATAGAGGAAGACAACTAAAAATAAAAAATCTTAACTGTAATGCTAAAGAATATGAGATATTTAGATTTCCATAAACAATTAAAACATGAGGTCAATGTCATTTTTAAGATAATAAAGAATGCCAAGAAAATAGATACAAAAGGTAGCCTAAAAATACATTTAATATCTCTAGAAGGTATTAATATATGTTATTATAATTGCATTCTAATTAATATTTTTAATTACTAATTATAATCCTAAAACTCATAATTGAATGCAAAAAAAACTTTACATTTTAAAGGTGCATCACATCTATTACTAAAACTGCATGACAACCTACCACTAGTACATCTTGTTGTAGGCTATTGTTAGTGTATGTTTTTTATTACATTTTATGGTTTTTCCTACATATGTATTTATCTTTATTAGGTGTAATAATGAGTTCATTAGGACATATATGATTTACACATGCACATGCTTAAATTATAGTCAACTTGGTTAGTGTTCCTAGACTATTCATTTGTAAACTAATGTTGACATTTAGCACATGGTATTCACTAATCATTTGGCAATTGATCCATTTTCACATTACTAAATTTAGGTGGATTTACACCTTTATTTTTCATATTTATGTACCTCTCATAAAAGATATTTTAAATTGATTATGAGTATAAATTTTTATTTTTATCATGTTTGGTTTTTGTCTCTCGCAACATGACTCTTTCTTCATAATTAATTTTACAAGTCAAGAGTTTAGTGTGTTTGATTCCTACCAGTCCTTGACCATGGCCCATTTTGACATGGTATTAAAGTAGGTTATGGTAGATTCACACATTTGATTTGTTATGATTTATTTTAGAATATTGAGTATTTGAGCTTGCGTATTATAGATCTTCTATTCTCTAGGTATGATTTTCTCTTACATATTTGGATAATCTAAAGAATTAGAAGAATGAGGAAAAAGGTCTTTGTGTAAGTGGGTTTACAAGTCATTTATTAGCCAATGTGTTTTTGATAAATATGGACTATGCCATTGAGTTTGAAATTTTTTAAAACCCTAAAAATGACTGTAAACTCAACTATGGTTTGAGACAGTTAAATCTGGGGTTTTTAAGGGTTTGTTGACATTTCTAAGAAATCCATATAGAAACCAATTTTTGAGATATCTATAGATATGTATGATCTCAATTTTCATGCATCAACACATTGTGTGTTTATGTGGATATCCCTTTTTAGATGTTAGCCCCTGATCACATGGTAATTTAGCCCATGGTCACTCCCATCCCAAGGGGGCTTAAGTTTTTATCTAATGATAGAAATTAATGTCCAAGAAAGATTTTTTTTTGAATATTGAATTTATTTTGTGCAAATTGTTATTAAAAGAACTTTTAAATCACATACCTTTTTATAGGCAACTCTTTTTGAGGTGCCATTTTTTTTTAAAAGTGTGATTTTTTTGAGTTCCTCATATTGGTACTTGTGATCACATGAGTATAAGGGATTTAATTGTATGTTAATATGAAATATAAACTAAATTAATATAATATAAAACTAAACACAAGTCCTTGAATTAAGAAATATCAAGAAAGAGAATAAACAAGAATAATGAAAGATAAAACAACACAATTTTACCTTCTCTTTAGATCTCTCTCTCTTGTCAGAATGTAAGTTTGATTGGACTAGATATAGTGTTTGGAATATTTTTCAATATCATGTTGAAATTATAACAACATATCTTATTAAACTAAATTTTTTTATGTAGAAATGGAGATGTAGACACTCAAAAATGACACAAGACAACATTTGATGTCAAACTACCTCTTTGGCCCTTGCCCAACCTTACGTCTAGTGGACCACCTAGTAAAATAGACTCATTTATTAACTTGACCCCTAACTTCACATGTTAAACTAAACCATTTAATTTAGATTAATTCAACTCATTTTATTTTAGACCCTTGACTGTTGATGGTTAGCCTAACTATTAATGATTAGCCTGACCATCGATGGTCAGGTTCCCGAGTCTGATTTAAAGAATTTAATAGTTGGGTGCAAGATAAACATTACACAATTTATAAAATTCTTTGTGCAAGGAAAATTAACTTTAAAACATCATAAATTGGGAACTTTAATCCCCTCTCAAATTAGTAACTTTCTCTGTCCTAATTAGCAACTTCATCCTACAAATGGAGAATAGGAAGAAGTGAAAGGGATCTAGGATCTAGGATCTAGAATCCAAAAACCTAGCATCCAAGATCTCTTACATACAGTTGTTCAACATTATTTTAGTGAGAAATCAATACCATTGGAGACCCTAAACTCTATCAAAATCATATTTGAAGTCCAAAGTACTATCACTCTAGCCAAATCATTTCAACATTCCACAATCAAGTTTCAGGTATCTTTTGCTTGTTTGGTTGGTTTATCTTATTTCTAGCCTCCCTGCCGTATTAGACCCATTAGTGTCTTATTATCCACCCCTTAGTCCCATCATAGACCTTTGTTTATCCAAATATCCAATCTTCACCTTTTGTTTTTATCATTCTTAGATTTGCACAGGTAACCATCGATAGTTCCACAACCACTGACAATTTACCCCAACCATTGACACTTACCAAACCATCGATGGTCAGACCCAACCAATGACGGTTCACTTGATGATTGATGGTCACTATGGAATTAAAATATAGTAATATATTTTCAACTCCTTTTCCCTATTCAAACCTAATTTTCCCTATTTTTACTTGATAACAGTGAATTTTCTAATTTTCTAAACCAAACCCCAACCATTTTAGAATAAGTAGTTGACCCACTTTTGCTATTTTAGTTGTTTTATTTAAATAACCATCTATTTTCTCTTTCTCAAATGTATTTACTTTCATATCATTGAATTAAAATATCCTTTCTTTTAATTTATATCAGTTTAATTGTCATAACAATAGATTGATAGCCTCCTAGCAAGCAATACACTTCTTGGATCTAGCTCATGCTAGGTAGTCCACTTCACCTTCCAAAACTAAGAAATGAGTGAAATTAATTGAAAAATTTTGGCATGCCTTATGGGACCCTAGTTCCCTTCTTTCCTTTGTTGTTTTCTCATCTAATGAAATCTAAAAATTTCTTTTTGGGATTAAAATAAACCTTTTACATACATTGACTACCTATTTGTCTTATTACATATAGTAACTTAGAGGGAAAAGTAATTAATCATAACTTACACATTTTTTATCACACACTAATCCAAACCACAAAATAATTAACACATTAAAACATACTTGTGATAAGGCCCAACTAATATTTCATCACCTGGAGACAACCTTACCCCTTCTCAGCTATCCTATTTGGATTTCATCTCTAAGGGGGAACCAAATCAGCTCTTTGGTTGAGTATAAACTCTAAAATCAGAATATTTTGGCTAAGCAACTGACACTTTTACCACTATGGGACTGTGAAGTGAGGGGGTAGGCCCCAATACCAAGCCACGTACTAAATTTCAACATAGATTTCTCTCTTCAGCACCTAAACTAAACCTAAAACCAACCTTAGAATTTTTCTTAGTTCCCAATCTATGAGCCAAACTCCCTCTTCACACTTTCTAAGGCATAAGACAAAAGTTATTTAAAAATAATTTTAAGATTTAACACACTTTTAGTGTATGCATTGTTTGCCTTGAATTCTTTTCTTTTGATTGTTCCTTGTTTAAGGTGTGAGTTTCATCATACTATTCCCTATTTTTTCACATGGTCTTTAATAGGCAGTAGCTAAGAAACCAAACTGATCAACCACCACCTTCTTCCTCTTCTTCCATGGAGTACAATTCAAAGGATGAGGGTTCACCTCATTTTTCTCCCACTCTTACCAAAATCTTGGTTATTTCTAAGGGTGATGCAGACTTTGATACCTTCCTCGATAATAATCTGGTGGCCCCTGAACATTATCTTAACAACTTACCTCATCATACCTCTATTTATTCAGTTCCTCCTATGAACCCTCCTTATAGTATGCCTCCCCATCTTATGGTGGGTACTATCTCAACCCAACCCTTGCCAACCCAAGCTTCTTCTTCCTCCAATATCCAATCTACTACCACTACCCAAACCCAATCTAACATTCCAAATTCTAACTAAACACCTCCTAATACACCCCATACTTCACTTATAGGTTCAACCTTTCCTCTAGTTACCTATACTCCACCTACCATGGGGTTATCTTCTACCCTAGTTTCTACCTTTCCCCTTATTGCAACCAATCTGTCAACTTCTAACCCATTTAAAAAATTGGTGCTTTCTATACCTCAAACACTTCCCCACATTTTCACTAGAGTCACCACACAACCTCAACCCACTACCTCAACCATACCTTTAAACCAACCCACATCTATCCCTCAATAAGTACCCATGACAACCTATCAATATGTCTCCAACCCACAAGGGTATAGAGGACCTTCCACCCAACCATTTATGCTAATCAATCCTTATGGGGAACCATCCTAAACTCTTATGACCACTTACTAATATGTAGACACTTTTTCACCTTCTATCATTTATCCAAACATAGCTTCCACCTAACTTCAATAAAATGTGCCCCTTAATTATGTAGCTTCCTAATCCCAACTAGATTTGATCAAGATATTAATAAACAAAATAACCAACTTGGAGTCATCTATCTCTGGGTCTTATAACCTTTTATCTTATGATAAAATTTGTAATGAACCCATCTGTCCATCCGTGCCCATCCATTCTTATCCTCCTCAATGGGAATTGACCAATTTTTCCAAATTTTAAGGCAAGGATGACCCTCAACAAAATTTAAGAGCATTCCATCATTATTTCTATTTAATCACATATGATGATGCTCTCCTTCTTTAAACCTTCCCATGTCCTTATTTAGATCTACCATTAATTGGTATAGTGCACTTCCCACACATTCCATCTTTCCTTCTCACAACTAGCCCAAATCATTTTAGAACATTTCTTGATAAATATATCTAAAAAGATTTCTATTACTAACCTTTATTCAATTAATCAATTTTATGATGAGTCAATTATTGATTTCATTACTAGATGGAGAAGCCTCATCAACCAACTTACCTTTTCCTTACCACAAACCAAACTAATTGAATTCTTCTCTTAGGGTTGTGCTAAACATATTACCCCCACTCTTTAAGTTCAAATATTCAAAATTTTTGATGAGACATTCACCATGGCACATAAACTATAAAATTGGGCCATTGATGAAGGGAAATTGAAACTACAAAACACAATTTATAGATTTAAATCTAATGACCCTTCTTCCACCAAAACCACCAACCGATCCAATACCAAGGCAAAAGAATTCACAAATTCAATTGTTCTAAAAATTGCTTCACCTCTAGCTGTCAACCCACCACCTCAAACCAAATCTTCCAACCCTCCTTACCAACAAAATTGAAACCAAAACTGAGCTCCTCCAAAACCATATACTCCCATTGGAGAATCATATGCATTAATTTTGGATAAATTTCTCAAATCTAACCTCATCCAACTTACACCAATCAAACCACACCAATTATTTGATGTTTGTCACCCTATACTTGGGTGGTATAATTAGAATGACCACTATGCCTTTCACCGTGTTGTAGGATATGACATTAATAGATGAAATACCTTCAAGAGTCTTGTCCAAAATTTGATTGATAGTGAAAAAATTGAATTTGATAATCCCAATGCACCTCTTAATCAATCCCTTGATATTTTCCACAAACATTTCCCCAATCATGATCTTTCTCCCTAATACCATGATAACCAACCCAAATCATCTCACTCTCATGAGGCATACACAATCAATGTTATTAATAATGATCCTATTGTTCAACAAATGATTACCTCCATCATCCAACTGGAAATGGTGAACTCACCTCCTAATCCTATGGATACTTGAATAGAAGAATTAACCACCCCTCCCTATTCACTTGATGAGACCTTAGCCTTATATCCTTCTCTTTTGATGGAAAAACTAAAGAAAACACCCATTTCTTCAACTATTCCTTTTTCTTTTACTCCATCCATTCAAGGGATAGAACTACCCTCCATTTTGTAGACACCCAAACAATGGAATCAAATCTATCCATTCCTTCATTTGAGGACACCATACCTACCTCCCCTATCATTCAACCATCCATTGTCTCTTTGAAAACTATCCTAAACCAAGAGGAGAGTACCTCATATACCCAACCACCAATTTTGGAAGCATACACCAAAACCAAGGATAGAGAAACCATTCCTTCTTCTCCACCAAAGGGCTTAAGCTTTGAAACCAATGACCAAGGAACCAAACCCATCTACAAGCCCTTTTATAGGCTAGTTCAAAGTTTAGATTTCACTTCCCAACCTAAATTTTATAGAGTTACCTTTTGACATTGTCTTGGACTCCCTTACCAAGATAAATCTAGATCATTGACCTCCCTTAAATCTAACCTAAAACCCATTATTACCTCTTCTCCAAATACCTCTTCCAAAACCATAAATGAACCATCCCAACCACCTCTACCTAATCTTACCAAATCACCTTATTATTATTTCACCAAACCAATCAAGAACCTAGGCATTCTTCCCATACTTAGTCACACTCACCCCCCTTTAAGGTTGGACTTAACCCCATCTAGTCCACCAAATACAAATCCAACTAAACCAACTAAGAAAGTAAAGTTACCTAAACCTCCACCTTGAACCAGACCCATACCACCTCCTTCCCACTTACCTTTTATTTTAAGACCCCATCCTTTTACCATTCTAGTTACCTATTCTTCCTTTAAGAAACCATCCCCCTTTTCTCCACCTACACCCATCAAACCATCTAGTTCTCCATCATTTTTAACCAACCTATCTACCTATACTTTCCTGCCTATAACTAAATATTCCTCATCCAAGTCTTCCATATTGAAACCTCCAGTCCCCAAACCTATCATAATCAAGAAATCCCAACCAAAACCACCAAATAAAATCATTCCTCCAACCATAACCTCCATAGTAAAACCTACACCCAAGAAGGTTCCCACTCCTAATACCAACAACACACCACTTCTAACACTTTTTATTGAATCCTATTTAACTATTTTACAAAGGTTGTTGCAAACCTCTTCCATTAGCTTACCTCCAATCAAACCTTTTGATCCTTCATGTCCTAAACCAACATGGTTCAATGACAGTTTTATTTTCCTTTACCATAAGACTCATGGACATGATATAGATAACTACAAAGCCCTCCAAACACTTGTCCATAATCTCTTGGATGAAGATGATCTATTAGAATAAACCTTCTTACCCATAATACCAATCTTAACATAAACCCAACCTACCTAACATTTACCAACTCTCCCACTCCTACCCAAGGATGAGAAGGAAGAACTAAAGTAAGCATCAAACCTATCAAACCTCTTTCTCCACACTATTCATGTGGTTACCTGATCTCAAGCTCAACAAAACGATAAGAGAAAATCTACATCATCCATTCCATGGACATACCCATCAACCCCTCAACCCACCAACCAAACCCAAACATCTCCACCCTCACCTTCACAACCACTAAAACCCAAAATATCTATTTTGGGACCTTCTCCCTTCAACCCTTCCACATCCATACATCGGTTAGTGTTGAAACAACTTCACCAAACACCAGTGAAAATAAGCCTCTATGAATTAACCAACAAATCACCCCACCATCATCAATAATTGATCGAGGATTTGTAATCTATAGAGGTTCAAATAGATGATCCTCAACCTCTTACACCCTCTATTGGATCCCTCCAACTTTCCACCCTCATTACCTTTTAGGATTTTGATACCACTTGCTAATCCTTAGGACTTTGATCCTCCCCTTTTCATCATGACATATATCAATCAAACCCACATCAATAGGGTTATGATTGATAGAGAAGATAGCATCAACATTATCTCCTCCCATGCATATGATGAACTTCAGCTACCTAAAAACATCATGTCAAAAATTAAAATGGTCCTTCACTCCTTCAATGATACCATGGCCACCACCTTAGGAACCATTGTCCTCCACATCCACTTACCATTCCTAAACTATTTTATGTTATAGAGGGTGAGTTCCAACACAATGTTTTACTCAAATTCCCTTGGATCCATGCTATGATTTTCATCCCCTCCACATTAAACTAATGTGTCAAATTTATGCATGAGGGATAAGTTATTACCATCAAATTTGACCCTAGTCCTTTTGCCTCTTGCAATATGACATACTAGCCTAATGATGTCATTCTACCTCCATCTACTTTACAACCAAAACTATTAACACTTCTAATCACAACAATGATGAAGCATCAACTATCTCAACCATCTCTTCATCCCAAATTTTGATTGAGGATTCCCTAAAATTCACATTTCAACATCTTTCTCTTAGGGAATATCTCCTTTTAGCCTTAGATTCTCTCCCTACTTTGTAAGAGTATGGGAACCTTAATTATGACCCTTCCAATGAACCTAACATGAAAACCATCATCCCTTTTGGGATCCCCCACATTCAAAAAAATTTTGTCTATGGGGGACTTGATCATCCACTTCTCACTCCTGCCACTACCCTGTTCATATGACCATTCACTATCAATTTTTATTACTTAGACAAACTAGAATTTTCCAAATCTTACATTTATAGGTGTACTTTCAAAGGGTTTGGTCTTATATTTTATGAATAGGGACCTCATGAGTTACCAGTAATCAAAACTCATAAACCTCATGAGTTCTTTGGCCTTGGATTTATACCACCAAAAGAACCCACATCACCAAAACCCATTGCCACCATCAAGTAAGAATATCCATCCTCATGAAACCCATCTCCATTTGAATATGAGGACTCTGATATCATCCCATCTAATTTTTTTTATCAACACCATTAGTTTGCCCCCCTAACCTATCAAAAGGATAGAAAAACTAAAACCCTTCCTCTCATCCATCCTGAAATGATCGAATGCAATTATCCTACCATCAACACCATTTAATGTTAGGATGATGATTCTATTCTCTCCTACATCAGTGTGGGGGATTTTTCAATTCATAAATCTCTCCCTCCTAAAAACTAAACTATGATGAATGAATCCATCATTGATGTCAACTTGGGAACTCAAGATAACCCTCATATCATCAAAATAGGCCAATCTTTAAATTCCACCCAGAAAAAAGTTTATCCTTCTTTCCTTTGAGACTAAAACATAGCATTTTCTTGGTCCTACTAAGTTATGCCCAACATTGACCCTTCTATTTCCCTTCACAACATCATTACCTATCTTAAGGATAAGCTAGTTTGGTAAAAGTTTTATAAGATGTATCCTTGCATAGCCCTCTTTGTTAAATAAGATCTTCAATGTCTCTTATTTATCTACTTTATTTGACCCATTAACTATCCATAATGGGTTTCTAACATTCTTCCCATAACCAAGCCCATAGGGGGACTTCATCTCTGTATTGACTTTCTTGACCTCAACCTCGCTTGCCCAAAGGATGACTTTCCTCTACCAAACATCAACCAACTTGTTGATCTTACAATTGGTCATGAAATGTTATCTCTCATGGATGGCTTCTTAGGTTATAATCAGATCTTGATTTCCCCCAAAGATCAACATAAAACTTCCTTTATCACCCCATGGGGAACTTTCTACTATAGGGTCATGCCCTTTAGACTAAATAATGTTGGACAACCTATTAGTGGGCCATGACTTATATATTTCATGATCTCATCCATAAAATTGTAGAGGATTATGTGGATGATTTCCTTAGGAAATCCAAACATCACAAGGATCACCTAGATGTCCTCACCATCATTTTTGATTGACTAATCCATTATCATGTCAAGCTCAACCCCAAGAAATGTATTTTTGGAGTCTTATCAAGAAATATTCTTGGTTTCATCATCTCTTTATGTGGAATTGAAATTGACCCCACCAAAGTCAAATTAATATTAGAAATGCCTCATAGTAACCTTATGCAAGTCCATATCCTATAGGGAAACCTTTAGTCCATCCATCATTTCATCTCCCAGTTATTTGATAAATGTCAACCCTTTCACCACCTATAAAAGATGGAAATCTCTTTTAAATGGACCAAATAATGTCAACAAGCCTTCAATTCAATCAAGGATTACCTTCTCTCTCCACCTATCCTCACCCCTCCTAAGGAAGACCAACACTTTTACCTATATATATCTTCCACTGATCATTCCCTAGGGGCAATGCTCATTCATATGATGAATAGACTAAAGAGAAAGTTGTATATTACATCAACTACACACTTATCAAATATGAAAATTGGTATAACCATCCCAAAAAAATTTGCCTCACCTTAGTTTTCATGGCCTCCAAACTTTGTCACTATCTTCTTAATCATAAAACCTATGCCACCACTAACACTGACCCTCTCAAGTTCATGCACTCTAAGCCATATCAAAACTAGTGTATGGCCAAGTGGCTCATGATTATAGTTAAGATTGATTTTGAGTTCCTTCCACAAAATTCCATTAAAGGATAGGTCATCACTGACCAATTGGTTGAAGCTCTTCTACCAAAAAATCAACCTCTTCCTCTTACCTTTCTAGATGAGTCCATTGTAACTTTGTCCCAAGAAGAACCTACCTACTAAATGACCATGTTTTTTGATGGATCTAAATGACAAAATGGTTGGGGTATAAGAGTTATTCTCATTCACCTTAATGGTGAACCTCTTCCCCTTTATTTTAAACTTGAATTCAAATGCACCAACAACATAGCCAAATAAAAAGCCTTAGTCATAGGTCTCCAAACCACCCTAGCCTCGGGAATCAAAATAATCAGTGTCTTTAGTGACTCCCAACTTTTCATAAACTAGGTCACATGATATTATCAATGTAAAAATGATGTCCTAATAAAGTAAAAACAAATCATGGATGTACTCTTGGCATCATTTTATCATTACACTATCTAGTCAGTTCCTTGATCTACTAACAAGTTCATGGATACAATGGCATCCCTTGCCTCCCAAATCCCATCTCAACCTACCAAATCTAAATTATTTGTCACCATCCATCATTTTATCACACCTTCATATATCAATTCTGATCTCCCCACCATTTTTAATGTGGAAACATCTCTTTTTGACATTTGGTATGATCAAATTTTTGACTATCTTAACCGTGGCATTGTCCTACCCAATCTTTCAAAGAATGCCCAAAGAGCTTTTATTCAGAGTAACTCTCAAATATACCATACTAGGGGGAATATTTTACAAACATGGATTTGACGGTATCCTTCTCCATTATCTCCATAGTCATGAAGCCTCCCATGCCATGAAATAAATGCATGATGGAATCTATGGGGGACATTTTAGTGGCCTAGTTGTTACTAAGCATGTCCTTTGCTTGGGATAATATTGGCCCACCCTTAATCAAGACTATTATGACTATGTAAAGAAATGTGTCAAATTTCAAGAACACACTAACTTACATCATGCACCTCCTCATAGCCTTTAAGTATCTAAAGACTATTGGCCCTTTTCATAATGGGGACTTGACCTTATTGGGGAAATCAATCCCCATTATTCGCAATGACATCGGTATATCATTATTGCCACTGAATATTTCACCAAATGGGTGGAAGCCATCCCCCTTATATCCAAAAAAGGTGAAAATATTATCAACTTCATCAATCACCATATCATTTTCCACTTCAGTGTTCCCCATAAGATCATCATTAATAATGGTAAATCTTTTAAAAACTAAAAAGTCCAAGGTTTCTATGATGCTTTCAACATCAAGTTAAGAATTTCTTCACCTTACCATCCACAATATAATGGATATGTAGAAACCTCTAATAAAAATATCATCAAAATGCTTACAAAAGTAGTTAGTGCCTTAGGTTGGGATTGACACTTACATATCCACTTTTCTTTGTGGGCCTATCACATAAACATTCAAACCTCTACAGGTGCTACCACTTTTTCTCTTATCTTTGGAGCCAAGGTGGTCTTGCCTCTCAAAATCCAAATCCCATCCTTTTGTATATATTTACACAAAATCCTTTCTAAGGATGACTATTGTAAAGAATTCCTTGTACATCTTAAACTCCTTAATGAACATCACGTCATAACCCTTAACCATATTCATGTCTATCAAGAATGAATCAAATGCGCATACAACAAACACTTGAAAGAGCAAAAGTTCAACATTAGAAACCTCATCCTTAAGGAAAACCAACATGTAACTAATATGGAGAAGATCAAGAAGGGAAAGTTTACTTTTAGTTGGCTTCAGCCCTACATCATAACCCATAAGTATGGATTCAGAGCTTATCATTTATCTTATTTTAAAGGTAAACCTGAACTTGAGCCTCTCAACACTTTGTATTTACATCCTTTCTATTGTTGAAACAAGGATTGAACTCACCTCTATGTCTAACTTAAACTCATCCCCTGTTCTATGAGATCTTTAATTCTTTTCACCTACATATCCCTAATCCTCTTGGGAATAATTGATTACAACATAGAATGATGTGATTATCTATCACAGTTATAGCCTAATCCTAAACATGGGTACCATGACTCTACCCATGGCATGGTTTTCATGGATAATTTTAATCTATAATTAGATGGAATCTCATGATCTATTATCTCTTAAACCACTTTACCCATTTAACATTGACCTTTTATGCCAAAGTCTTACCTTCATAATGGTAAACCTGCATTCAAAATAGACTTGTCCATGTATAAACATGTATTCAAAATATCACTTATGTCCATATCTATAGCATTGTAGATTTATCCATTGAAGGACATCTACCCAATAATTATAATTTGCTTAAAATTAGACTACTCCCTTAAAAGATAACTATAAAAATTTAGTTTTAGACCACTCCCTTGAAAGATGGTTAAGTCAACTTTGTCAAAATAAACCACTTGAATCTTCTCACATCGATCAAGTTCAACAACTTATCAAACTAACACAAGTAATAAACAATCCTATGTCAAAATTAAAGTAAGTAAGACACAATCAACTCTTATAAGTGCCATTTTTAGACTTCCCACATTGATTAATCTACACATTATCCCATTATGCCACAATCAACTCCTATATATGGCATTAGTATAATTCCTACATTAATCAGTCTACATATCATATTAAGGAATGGACTTATCTATTATGGTTCTTTGGTCACCTATATAAGGGGTAAGATACCCACATAAAGTTACCTTTTCACCTATTTAACACTCAAATTTCTACCTATCACCTCCCTTCCCTTCAATCCTTCTCTAAAATCAAGGGACTATGAGCTTACTTGATACACAATTATCAAGACCCCTTCTTTCTCAATCAAAGCATGCTCTTGTAAATCATTCAATTAGTTTATGTTCACTAAGTCTATCCAACTATCATGTCTAGCTATTGAATCCTTACCAACTAAAAACATCATCCTTTTTCTTTCCCTCTATTTGTTAGTTCATGTGGTCATATGTCTCACATTTAGTTTGTTGTCTACACATATTTTATGTGTTTCCATTATATTACCATTCACATAATAAACTATAAATTTTATCCTACCCATAAATACAACATCAAAAACCATAAATAATAATAAATTATAACATATCATTATATCATTATAACATTATAACATTATAAGATCATCATCAAACATCATTGTTGGGGATCAACCAACAAATTTGATTACTATATGAAAGAAATTAAATATGGAATTAAACCAGAATGATAAGTAACTAGAATAAAAAATAGCAAAGAACAAGAGATACAAGAAACCACCCTGAAAACTTGTATTAAACTCTTTATAGATGGAATACAATTGAAGAAACTTCTTTTCTTCCACACCTCTCTCAGATGTATAGATCTCTTACCAGATCTCTTTCCCTCAAGAGTTCTCTCTCTCAATTACAATCAATTCCAACAACCTGGATTGATTCAGATATACATGTATTATACAATATTGTTTCTACTTCTATAATAAGCTATGAAGATCTAATCCTATATATAATATTAGGAAACATGAGCATACAATTATAGCCATTAGATGCACCTCCTAATGAAGGGCTCAAAATAGTCTTACTAAAGATAGAGATGCAGACTTAAGACTAACACTTAATCCTACCATGTAAACATTATGTTCTGTCCATGAAAATAGCATTTTGGATGCACAGGTGATTGACGTTGGTCCCTGTTTGTCTACCTGTGATTGACGTCGGCCGATCCATGACCGACACCGACATCTCCTAGTCAACTCTTGACCGACGTCAGTCACTCCTGACCAATGCCGATGACTGTGTAATTCCTACAACTTCTACACTCACTCATTTGGTGAAGCTTTTAGATCCACACCTTAACAATCTCCCACTTGGAGATAAATAGCTGCACTAGTACCTGTACATCAACATCTTCTATCTCCTCCATCTTTAAACTCAATCATGAAGACCAATAAAAGTTGAATGAAGATTCAACTTCTCCTTTGTTACTAGCTTGGTTAACATATTTGCAAGATTCTTATCTGTATGGATCTTCTCCAGCTTCAACTCACCATCCTCCAATACCTATCTAATGAAGTGGTACCTAAGCTGTATGTGTTTGGTTCTTGAATGAAAGGCTGAATTCTTAGCCAAATGAATTGCACTCTGACTATCACTATATATTCTATAACTCTCTTGCTCCTTTCTTAGCTCTTCCATGAACTGTGTCATCCATATCATCTTTTTGCTAGCCTCTGTGACTGCAATATATTCTACTTCTGTAGTTGACAAGGCAACAATCTTCTACAACTTTGATATCTAGCTAACCGCCATTCCACTAATAGTGAAAACATATCCTGTGGTGCTCCTTCTGCCATCCAAATCACCTGCCATATCTGAATCTACATAACCATGTAGATAAGTGTTTGACCCACCATAGCACAAATGCCTACTGCTGGTCCCTCTCAGATATCTAAGGATCCACTGAACTCCTTTCCAGTGTTCCTTCCCTGGATTGGCCATATACTTACTAACAACTCCCACTGATTAGGCAATATCAAGCCTAATACAAACCATTGCATACATTAAGCTCCCTACTGTAGAAGCATATGGAACTCTACTCATGTACTCTACCTCATCATGTGAATTAGGACACTGTACTTTACTTTATTTAAAATGTCCAGCCAAAGGTGTGCTTACCAATTTCACATCTTGCATATTGAACCATTTCAACACCTTGTTCACATAATCCTCTTGAGACAAAATCAACCTGTGATTTTTCCTGTCTCTCTTAATGCTCATGCTAAGGATTTTCTTCGCTGCTCCCAAATCCTTCATGGCAAATGTGTGAGCTGATTTCACCTTAAGCTCAGAGATATCTTGCATGTGTGATCCTGTAACCAGCATATCATCTACATACAACAACAAAATAATATATCTACCATTATCCAATCTCTTAAAATACACACAATGGTTAGATTGACATCTACTATAGCCATGCTCAGTCATAAACCTATCAAATCTCAAATACCATTGTCTAGAAGCTTACTTGAGGCTATACAAGCTTTTCTTCAATCTGCACACTAACTTCTCCTTACCTTTGACCTCAAATCCTTTTGGCTGATCCATATATATTTCTTCATCCAAATCTCCATGAAGAAATGCTGTCTTCACATCAAGCTGCTCAAGATGCAAATCCTCAATAGCAACTAAAGACAATACAGTCTGTATAGAAGTCATTTTAACAATAGGAGAAAAAATCTCACCAAAATCAATACCTAGATTTTGTGCAAATCCTTTCACTACCAACCTGGCCTTATATCTCATCTGTCCATTCTCACCTTCCTTCAAGCTATAGATCCATCTATCTTTAGTGTCTTCTTTCCCATTGGCAACTCAACCAATTCCCACGTTTGGTTCTCTTTCAAGGAATTAATCTCCTCATTCATGCCTAGTTCCCACTGATTCTTGGATTCCACATGTATTACTTCATTAAAACTCTCTGGTTTTCCACCATCAGTAAGCAATAAATAGAATAATGAAGGGGAATATCGAATTGGAGGTTTACTTACCCTTTTTGACCTCCTGATGGGCATTTGAGACTCATTCACAACACGCTGTCCGCTCAAATTCTCTGATAATGACCGACCTCGATCACTTCTAGGCCTATAACTGTCGACGTTGGTTCTCCCTAACCGACGTCAGTTCCCTCCTAACCGACGTCAGTCACTGTCTGACCAACATCGGTTCCTGTATTGCCGATGTTGGTTCCTGCCTGACCAACATTAGTCTCTGTGTTTTCCTGTCTATGATAATTCTTTCCCATGAGCTCATTTTGGACTGTCACCTCATCCAATTCTCCATTGCTCTGCCCAGATTGATTCAACTTCTTCAGCTAATCACTATACATCACTTTTTCATTGAAAACAACATCACGACTCCTAATTATCTTGTTAGTTCTTAGATTCCAAAACCAAAATCTGAAATCATTAGAGCCATAACCAATAAATGTGCACCTCATAGACTTAGCATCCAGCTTCTTTCTATTTTCCTTATCAATGTGCACAAAAGCTTCATAACCAAAAACTTTGAGAAATGAGAGATCTACCTTTTTACCCATCCATGCCTCTTTTGGAATTCCACCATCCAGAGCTATAGAGGGTCCTCTGTTAATCAGGTAAACTGTAATATCCACAGCTTCTGCCCAAAACTCTAAGGGCAAACCAGCATGCAACCTCATACACCTTGCACGCTCCATTACTATTCTATTCATCCTTTTAGCAACTCCATTTTGCTGAGGTGTCCTTGGAACCATCCTTTGCCTGTGTATTCCATGCATATAACAATACCAGTTGAACTTGTGGCTGTAGAACTTACCACCATTGTTAGATCTCAGGTACTTCAATCTCCTACTTGTTTCATTCTCAACCATAGCTTTCCAAATCTTAAAAGTGTCAAAAACATCAGATTTCTTCTTTATACAATAGACCCATACCTTTCTTGTAGCATCATCTATGAAAGAGACATAGTATTGTGATCTTCTAATAGAAGCAACCTGAGTTGGTCCCCACACATCTGTGTGAACAAGCTCCAACTTATGCTTCTTCTTTGTTGACCCAATCTTGAGAAAACTCACTCTCTTCTATTTTCCAAAAATATAGTGCTCACAAAAATCCAAATCTATGCTTTTCAAATCTAAAAGCTTACCTTTTGACTTAAGAATAGTCATTCCCTTCTCACTCATGTGGCCAAGCCTCTAGTGCCACAACTTTGCATCTACATCTGAAGTAGATAATATAGAAGGAGAATTATCAGTAATACTATTACATAAATAGAGAGTACCTACTCTCTTACCTCTTGCCAATACAAGTGCACCTTTGGTCACCTTCCAAGATTCAGCTGTGAGAGTTACTGTATAACCTTCATCCCCTAACTTTCCTGCAGAAATCAAATTCCTCTTCATGCTAGGAACATGCATGACATCTCTCAACACCCATGTGTTGCCATTCTACATTTTTAGCTGCACTTTTCCTTTGCCAACAATTTTTCAAGGATCATCATCCCCTAAATAAACTATTCCAAAATCTCCATGGACATAGTCACTAAAATATTATCTATTTGGGGTAGCATGAAAAGAGGCACCATAATCTAACACCCAAGATTCTATATTATTATGCAAAGAGAATATAAGAGCATCTTGTGCAATACCTACAACTTTTTCTTCTTCTTTGCCTTCATGCTGATTGTCCTCTTTAGGTTTTGACCAACAATCTTTGCTTATGTGCCCTATCTTTCCACAATTCTAGCATTGTGGCTTCCTGCCATTTCTAGATTTGGATCTACCTCTCATCTTTGACTTAGACCTTGATCTCCCTTTCTTGCTCTTGTCTTTTTACCTTCCCCTGCTCTCAAAACTTAAAGCATTCCTTGATGTTTCCTCTATGCTTTTCCTGCGAATTTCTTCATTCAAGATTACACTAACAACATCATCTACTTTTAAAATATTTGAAGTAGATGCATTATTACTAATTTCCATTACCAAGCTATGCCAACTTTTAGGAAAATAACATAATATTAAAAGAGCCTTAATTTCATTATCAAACACTATTTTGACTAAATTTAATTGATTTACAATTCCATGGAAATCATTTAGATGATTAGATATAGATCCACCTTCCTGCATTTGCAAATTAAATAACTACTTCATAAGATATACCTTATTTAAAGTTGAGGGTTTTTCATATAAATTTGCTAAACTAGTCATTAACTCTACCATTGACTTTGCCTGTGATGGATTAGATATCACAGTAGATGCCAGACTCAATATTATAGATCCAAGAGCCTTTCTATCAAGAACTTCCCATTCTTCATCTTCCATGTCTGTGGGCTTCTTTAAAACTCCACCTAATGGTAAGTATAGATCTTTTTGATATAGATAATCCTCTATCTGTATTCTCCATAATTAGTAATTCTTGCCATTAAACTTCTCCATTCTCAATTTACTTTCTTCTGCAATTGCGTCTCCCACTCAAACAAAACACACTAACCAGATCTAAAACACCTGTTAGTCAACCTGAGCTCTGATACCACTTGTTGGGGATCAACCAACAAAGTTGATTACTATATGAAAGTAATTAAATACGGAATTAAGCTAGAATGATAAGTAACTAGAATCAGAAATAGCAAAGAACAAGAGATACAAGAAACCACCCTGAAAACTTGTATTAAACTCTTTATAGAAGGAATACAATTGAAGAAACTTCTTTTATTCCACACCTCTCTCAGATGTAAAGATCTCTTTCTAGATCTCTTTCCCTCAAGAGTTCTCTCTCTCAATTACAATCAATTCCAACAACCTGGATTGATTCACATATACATGTATTATACATTACTGTTTCTACTTCTACAATAAGCTATGAAGATCTAATCCTATATATAATATTAGGAAACATGAGAATACAATTACAGCCATTAGATGCACCTCCTAATCAAGGGCTCAAAATAGTCTTACTAAAGATAGAGATGCAGACCTAAGACTAACACTTAATCCTACCATGCAAACATTCTGTTCTGTCCATGAAAATAGCATTCTAGACACACAGGTGACCGACGTCAGTCCCTGCCTGTCTGTCTGTGACCGATGTCAGTTGATCCATGACCAATGCCAGCATCTCCTAGTCGACTCTTGATTGACATCGATCAATCTTGACCGATGCCAGTGATTATGTAAATCTTGCAACTTCTACACTCGCTCATTTGGTGAAGCTTTAGTTCCACACCTTAACAATCATCAACATCATCCATGAAACACAAAGTACCATCTTATCTATGAACCACATTATCACAAAGTATCATCATATCTATCAACCACATTATCACATTATTACATCACATTGTCATAATCATCTCATAAGCAACATCATCAAAACCTATCTATTAAATATTCACAATCATATGCAACCATGATAAATAAAAACAAATATCTTAACTAAAAACATGTTTTAAATAACATCCATCATATCCATCATCAACTACCTAACTAAAGAATCAAAATTAACCATATATGTCTTTCTAAACATCATCAATACATAATCATCATGAACATAAAAAGAGAATCAACATAAGTCAACATCATCATCAATATACTCAAATGTTAGTGATATAATCAACATAATCAAAAAAAATAATCATCATATACAATACATCCTATCATACTATATCAATCAGTCTCTCTCTCATATACATCTCACATCATCAACATATAGGCTGGTATCAAAATATAAATCATATACATAATCTCATCTATCATGCCTCTAGTACACCATTACCACTATCCCCATCTGCACTTGCACCACCATCTGGTGGTGGCCTCCTTACCTATCCCATTATTGAGGCCCACTATCCTAAAGTAGCTATCGATGGACCACATGATAAGCTACCCCTATACTCTCCATACCATATCTCTATTGGTAGCTACACCAGCACTATCACCTCATAATATCTAAGCTCCTTAATGGTGGCTAAGTATCATGACCTTGAAACTATGTTTAGTGGTCCTCTTATTACTACTACAACCACCCCTACCCTCTATCTTAATGAATCTCTCTCTTGAGTCACTAAATATAGGGAGGTCCTTACCATATCACGCTCACTAGTCAAAGTGGAAACCTACCCCTATAAGGTGATGATTTATGTTTATATATTGGCCACCTATATTTGTAACCTATTAATTTGGGCTTATGCTGCTACCAACACTACCTATGCCTAATCATCAGGTCCAACACCTTATACTAGGCCCCCATCTACATCCATTGGCTACTGATCACCATCACTCCATTTGAAGTCAGCTACTATATTTTCCTTAGAACCACACTACATAACCATTAATAATCCTTGCATCATCTATGGTAGCTATTATTAGTAGCTCCTCATAGTCTAGTATGACATCCCATGACTATGATCTAAGAGTGGGAAATTAGCATCATCTTTCCTATATCATGAAAAATTAGGGGGGATCCACACACAAGTCCAAAATACATCCTAACTTAATCAAAGGGGATTAACTTAGTTTCCCCATCTCTCCTCTTATAAATCTAGTACCATTTCTGTAAAGATAATGTGTGGTATTTATGCCTAGGCTAAATAAGCCGATCCCCATATAGCCTCTATAAAACATGTCCCACCACCAAACCCTCTAATGTATCCCTAAACTACTTAATATCTTCAATTCCTCCCCCAGTACCTATCAAAGCATCAACTCTCCTCTATCACATAAAGTGCATTGGAAAGGCTATTTGGGTGAATCCCTGCTATGGTACCCCCAATGGTTTGACCACATGAATGTGCTAAAATGCCTAGTAGTGAAACATAAAACTAACACTAATCCCATACAATCTATGTGCCCAAAAGGCTTAGATATCCCCATAGATTTGGACTAGTATCACTGGGGCCCATCCAAATATAGTCCTCTTGAGTAACATCTCCACTAGTACCCCTAGTAGTAGGTAAAAAAATCATCCATGGCTAGAATTTGGTAATGAAAAATAAGTCACTGCCATTAGCATCATCATCATCATCAATAAACATCCATCCTCTAAGTCCCTCTAATACAATGGTCTGATCCCAAACCCCCTACATGCCACATCACATGAGCCTAATTTTTTCCATATATAAGATCCATATAATAATCTCTATCCTCACTCTATATATGATAGATTGGCTCTCCCTAAATAGGTAGTCATGTGATCCTAGTCATATCCTCCTATAAGATGGTTATATCACTAGTCAATAACATGGAGGTGTTCATCATTAGGTCCCATATCTCAATGAGTGTGATGATCATAACTGTATCCCATGGTAGGTGACGATAATGTATCATATTCCCTAGGCTAACCATCTCCATGTGCCTTTACTCCTCTACTATCATCGTATCTCAAACCTTGGCAAAGATCCTCAAGATTCAATCCCTCATTTGGATCTGATCACGGGCCTACACAACAATCACAGCAGCATCAACACTTAATTTTCTACATCACAACTAATATCAATCTACACCTCCTATTTTTAACCTATCTTACATCTAACACTCAAAACAACCCTCTTCCTTTATCTACATACATTTTAAACACCTAAGTTGTATCAAAATCTCACTCTACCACCTTAACACATTCTTTTTCAATGCTTGACATGTCTTTCACCTTTTTCTACCCATCATCCCTTTTAAATGTCTCATCCTATCAAAAATAAACCAATCTTCTCTAATACTTTAACAACTTTTTAACATCTTACCCACCTTTCAAACCTTTCATCTACCCTTTTAAAAACCTTTACCCCTACATTAACACATTTTAATATTTAACATTCAAACTTTAAACACTATTCTAAGCTCCCTCACTTTTTCCTTTTTTAGCAAAAATTACCCCTAAAATACTTTGAATGTCGATGGTTCCTTAAAACATTGATGGTCCCTAGGGATACTTTTACCCCAAGGATTGACCATCGATGGTTAGGTAAAAAAGTTGATAGTCACTGTATATGATCATTGATGGTGAAACCTTACCACTTTATTTCACTTTAACACCTCTAAAATCACCTCAAATAAATATTAAATCACCTAATATTATTCTATAGTCCATCACCACTACAACACACTCCTCCCCTCCAAATGTACCCAACTAAATTTTCCAATTTTATCCACACTTAAAAACTAGGGCATCATGGCCTAGGGACATTTTCACAAACCCTACCCCATTACTCTAACCTAATAAATATATCTCTACATCCACAAATTCACTTATCCTATCAATTTTAAAACAACCCCTACCTCATTCCATGATTGCTGGTGTGGTCAGAGTCCTCGTGCCACCACTCGGCCATGCCTTCATCCACCCTCCATCTAGTTATATATTATCTCTTTCTCACATGTAATTACTTTCATATCATTGAATGAAAATATCCTTTCTTTCAATTTATATAGGTTTAATTATCATAAAAGTGGATTGATAGCCTCCTAGCAAGCAATATGCTTCTTGGATCTAGCTCATGCTAGGTAGCCCACTCAACCATCTATCTAACAAACCCATTTTTGAATGTCTTTCTTATCTGTAAGTTATTACTTACAAGCCAAAAAGGAGTTCTTACTATCATCTGTATTCATGTGTGTACTTTACTAGGTATTATTCTACACACCCTATTTACCAGTTTCATTACTTTACCTTTCAAAACTAAGAAAAGAGTGAAATTAATTGAAATAGAAGAACTTGGTTTTTTTTAGAGTTTTCACAAAGTAATTATAGAATAAAAAAGTTATTGAAGAAGAGGAAGCTTTCCTCTATTTATATATTTTCTTGTCAAATGTGAGCCATTGATCAAAGATGAAGATCAATATTTAAGGATCAATCCTCATCCCATAAATTTTAGAGGGTGAATTTATAAAAAAATCCATTGGTGAAATCATGGAGTGTGCAAGAGTTTTAAATTATCAATATATTGTGCATGTAATAGGTTTGTAAGAGTATGTTGAGTCTACAAGAGCATGTCATACATTTTTCTTGCACACTTGCCTTAGTAATGCCATATTTGGTAAGGTAATAATCCAAATTTGATTTTAGAAAATAAGAAATTCTAAAAAGATATGTAATTTTCCATTAGAGGAGGATTAATCCTAATTAACAAGGGTCAATTACATAATATAGCTTTTAAAACATTGTTTATTAATTAAAAATGGAATTTAATTGTCTTGTGGTAACATTTTTAAAGTTCCAACTTCATTTTGGATATTGTTGATGATTTTAATGTTGTGTTATAGTTCATTACCTTAATTATAGATGTGTTGTCATGATTCAAGATCAAATCGATAATTTTATAGATGATTTGTAGTAATTGACTATTTTCAATTAAATTTGTGCATTTTCATAGAAATTCACTTTGATTGTAATTTAGACTTGAAAGTGATGAAATTGAAGTGTCTAAATTTTACCCCTATTTGAAAAGGTGTTGTGAGACATAGATGAAGCAACAATTTTTTAAACAATGAAAAAGTCATTAAAAAATATTTGATAATGATTGAAGAATGACATGTTCAAATTTTGTTGATTCTTATTCAATTTAATTATAAATGAGTTCATAATTATTCCCCAAATGACATTTGGGATACCCAGGATGCCCCATCGAGGGGGTGGCTAAAAACTATTTTTGATGTATGGGCTATCAAAAAGAAGGAAAACAACATGTTTTGTGGTAGAATAAGCCATGAAATAGGGAAGAAAGGTCAAAATGGGATTAAAAATGCATAGATGGGGCATAAAAAATCCTCTTAGGAAGAAGAATGTAGTAAATGAGGGTAGAAGGGGGTTAAAAATTAAAATTTTGAGGTATAAGTTCACCCCTGGGGTTGAAAATGGTTTATTTTCACCCTCCCTATTTAGAAATTCTTACTCTATATTTCACGTGTGATTCATTTGAGTTTTATGATGTACACTCCTTAACACATGCACCTTAATGAGTGGGTACGAGAGTAAACACAACCAACATGGAGTGGACATTCAATGAATACATTCAATTTTTATTTTTTTTGCTTTTCATATCATAAATGCTAGGTATAATTAGGACAAATGATGATTTCACTATTGTTATAAAACATGAAAATGGTGGGACCACCCTCATAAATGGTAGGATTGTGGTCAAATCAATGATAAGAAAAATGAAATCAATGATCTCATCAATTAAATCAACATGATCATTAAAAAAATGTTAGAATGACAAAAATGACATAATTAAAAGGTAGAAAAGATATAAATTTCCTAAATGGTAGAAGTATCCTACTAAATAGTGGGAATACCCTACTAAATAATGATTTAATGGAGGAAATCAAAAGGAATGATAATGAGAATTAAGGTTTGTAAAAATTTTAGAAATGCCCTTAGAAAAAATAGGAATGCTCTACTAAAAAATGATATCCCAAGAAATGGTGAGATCACCTAGGTGTTGTTTGATTGAAATTTATATGAAAACTATGACTTGAATGGAAATTGATTAGATTGAGTAGAATGATTGACTTGATTAATTAGAATAAAATATGATTAATTTATTATGTGATTTGATTATCAATGTTTAGATAGGTAGATTTTATTTAGTTTTCTGACATGTTTACAATATAGGAGCTAGTCATAGTGTTGATAACACATGAGAGGTGATCATAGATTATACAACAATCAGGAATATGGACTAAGGAGGCCATGTCACTATTTTAGGATAGGGGTTTGATTCATATCAAATAGATGTCTCTGATTAGAGAAGATAAGGATTTTATCTTGGTGCTAGCTCAATGCTCACACTCAAAGACTAACACCTTAATTTTCATACTAGAGGGGCCATTGTGACACTAGAGGATGTTCAACACATTATACACATCCTTGTCCATGGATAAATAATTCATTGATTTGGCATGGATGACATGGAGTCTTGGAGGATATTATTGGTATAATTTTTTTTGTGATATAATATGGTGTAATAGATATTGATGCTTTAGATGTTGAGCCTCTAATTGATAGAGAGGTTATGATTCTGGTAGCTATTGGTAGTGGCATATTATTCCTTGATAAATGTGGGAGATAATTCCACATGGGCCTAAGAAGGGTGCTTCAGGACATGATTTTTTATGCTGTGCACTTTACTTGGGGGCATGTAATATTCACCTAATTGTATAGAGATTTACATATGGTGGCCTATCGATGAGGTATGAACACTAGTCAATACACATTGCTACAAGTTTAGGCTTGGAAACACATTAACATTAAGTGTCCAGTGGAATAGAGATGATAGTGGGGCATAAAGGAGTTGCTTGCCTATGGATGGTATCTTATAAGAGGAGGTTGACATGTTCATAGATGAGACATACCCTTCTATTAATGGACTATTGATGAGATGGTAAATGGAGACTTCATCTCTTAACCCTTTATGCACATTCAATTTAGGTTATTATAAGATAGATCAGCGGCATGCTATATTACTACACCTTGTTATATCATAGGGTACCATGAATTCACTATGGAACATTATCATCTAAATTAGGTATAATGATAATTTGGGCTACAACAAGATGTTTTTGATGGGCCCCGATAGTTTATGCATGTGACACATGAGATTGGTAAGTGGGGTCCAATTATTCTTAGGGATTATGTAGTTAGGATATTTTTGACATTATAACTAGTGAGATGGGATTATGTTTTATGGGTAATAGATGTTGGTATGACTAGGACATATGCAACCTAGTGGGCATAATTTTAGATGACTAGATTGACTAGTCATAGGCCACCAGGGACACATGGCATAATAATTGAGGTATAAATAGAGACATGTTAGAATAACCCCTAGATAAGTACTATTGATGTGGGTTTTATGCATACCAAAAAATTAATGAGGTAGCCTCTAAAATTTTAGGAACTCAATGGAGATAAATTCTCCTTCAGGGCAAAAGTTATGAGAATGTGGTTTATTTCAACTTATTGATGGGATAGTGGTATAGAATGTAGGTTTTTGACAAGGGTTTTTGGATGGAGGTATAGTTCGTAATGGTAGTGGATTTATAAGTGAGTTGGAAGGATGGTTGGTTGCTAATATAAAGTGGATAGATCTTTAAAACAAACTCAAAAAAAAGAGAGGGCAGGGTAAGGAAAAAATAAGACTTTGTGGTTCTAAAAAATCACTCCCATGGTTGGTTTCTAAATAGACCTATGCTTTCAAAACCTATGACTGTTGCTAGTAGAGATTGCACACATACAATCAGACATGGCTAAGAATTCTAAGGAAATAAAGATGTAGGAAACTCAAAATCCTCAAACAAAGTTTGATTCTTTTTGGCTAAAGAGAAGAGTTGGAACCCTAACGATCTGGTATAATTATAAAACAAACCATTAATAGAACATCCCTATTAGCCACATCTATTTCTAGAATTATCATTTCCAATAGGCATTCAATGTGATATGTGAATTTGATCCAATAAAATAAGGAAACTTTATAAATTTGTATGAAGTACCCTAAGAGAAACTTTCACATACTTGGTAAAATAATTCAATTATGACACCATTCAAAATAATTCATGATTACTTACCTTCATCCTAAAGACTCCCAAAACACAGAAATACACCTAGTCTATAAACTAGTCCCCAAAGTGTTGAGATTTTAATTTACCCTCTACAAGTCATAAGTTTAGTTATTTTTTCATATTTTTATCTTGGTTATATTTAGAGCAAATGCAATTTTTGATCATCAAAGAAAGCATCAAACGACTAATCTAGAAAGCAAGAAACTACTCTAATGAAAGTAAGATTCTAATCTAAGAAAATAAAATACCAAAAATAGGGAAGATTAATCTAGAAAGAAGGAAACTAACTAAGAAAGTATTGAAATCTAATCTAATCCTATGTCTAAACTCATCTATCCTTAATTAATCAGTAATATCCATAGATGGAACAACAATAAAGTAGTTCTTTAAGAACTGTCCGTTGATTGGATATGTAAGGTCATTACCTTAGAGGTCTTTTAGATTAAATGTGTCACTGCCCATGATCTCTAAAATTTGATAGGGTCTGATCTATAATGGGGCAAATTTGTCATGTTATCCTTTCTTTTCATGGGCTTTATCCCAAAGTGGCACTAGGTCTAAAATCCTAAATGATTTGACTTTCACTTTCTTATCAAACTAACTTTTGACTACATGTTACTATTTGCTAAATGTCTACAAGGCTTTAGTCCTTGAATCCTCCATCTCTATTATATCCATCAACCTTGATTTGAATTTATCATTTGGATCCATCTAGTCTTGTATAAATTGATATGTGGGTAGATTCAATATGATAGAGAAAACTATTCTACATCTATATACTATCAGGTAGTATGAGGCTTTGAGGGCTTGCTTGTATCTCATTTAGTCTATATAAAGAGCATACTTTAGTAAATTGTGCTAGTCCCTAGGCTTATCTCCTACTGATTTTGTGATTGCATTGATCATATTTTTGTTAATTTATTCCACTAGTCCATTTCCTTGAGGGTAATGGTTATAAGCTAACTTGATGATGATTTGGTTATCATGTGCCCATTCAATAAACCCTGTTGATATAAAAGCTAGTCCATTGTCATAAACTAGAGAAATAGGCATGCCAAATCTATTTTTTATGTGTTCCTCTAAAAATTAAATCACATCTTATGCTCTACAATTATTTGTGGCTATGGCTTCAGTCTATTTAGTATAGTAGTCTATGGTAGTAAGTAAAAATTTATGGGTTAATGAGGAATTTGGGTTGATGACACCAATGAAGTCTAAACCCCACTAGGTGAATGACCTTCCTTCCAAAAATGGCTGTAAAGGCATTACTATGTGTACTTTTCTCTTGGCTGAATCTTGACATTTATGGCATGTTTTAATGTGAGTGTGAGCATCCTTAAAGATGGTTGGCCAATAGTAACCCAAACTCAAAATTTTATGGGTTGTGGTATTCCCAAAAGGATGACCACTACCTATCTTTTGATGTAAGTTATCTAGGATTTCATTGGATTCCTCTATAGATACACATCTGAGATAAATACCTTCATAATTCCTTCTATAAAGGACTCCCCTCCTGATCATGCAATGAGTAGATTTGAGTCTTAAATCTCTCCTTATTTCTCTATTGAGATATAGGGAACAAGTTCATATAATTAAATACTATATTTTATTAGTATACCACTCTCTTTTAAAGACTTAAGCTTCACATACCTTTTCAATGGTGATGCATGGATCTAGATCAGTCATGAGTTAAATAATGCCTTGCTCTCTAACAATATTTTTAGGATTAATCTTAATGCCAAATTCTTTGGGTTTAGGCACTTATTTTCCTTGACATTCTCCTAACTCATTTTATGATAGAGTGAGCTTGACAAAAAAAATTAGGCATGAATGTAATGCCTTTATTCCTCAAAATGTAGTGCCAAAACTTCTTCACTGATTTGAAAAGGGAAAAGGTCTATTTTCCAATCATAGAGTACCTGAGTTCTACATCTTTCAAGTTCATACTCATAAATATAATTAGATGCTCAATTTTACCCTTTTTTTGCATGATCACAACAATCAAATGCTCTGAATAAAATGAGTATAGATAAAAATCTTTGTTGAAATCAAGACTAATCAGTACTAGAGCTTGTGATATTGCATATTTAATGTCTTGGAAGGACTTTCAAGCTTCAACTATCCACTCTATTTTGGTATCCTTCTTGAGCATGACATTCGGGGCTCTAACGATCTCTAAAAATCCTAAGATGAACTTCCTCATGAAGTTAATATTTACAAAGAATGATTTGAGTTCTTTCTTGTTATTTGGTGGATGAATCTTTGAAATTGCTTGAATTCTTTTTAGATCAATAGTGATCCCATCCTTAGTGATAATGTGCCCTAAAATCTTGCCTTCAGTCACTCCAAATATGCTCTTTTTTGGGTTCAATGAAATACCAAACCTATTGTGTCTTTCAAATATGGATTTTAGGTGACTTATGTGGTCCTCTTGATTCTTTGAAAATAATGTAAGATCATCCATATAGATGATTATGCATTTATATATTAACCCCTTGAAATCATGATCCATGGCATATTAAAAGGTATGTCCTACATTTATTAGGCCTATAAACATCCTCTTGTATGCATAAGTTCCCCACTTTATAGTAAACATCATCTTCATTATATCTTCAGATTGCACCAATACCTAATTATAGCATAAAAATCCATCTAGGAAGGACATCATTTTAGAACCACTCACTACCTATATGATCTCATCCAATGAAGGTAGAGGATAATTTTCATTTTTAAAAGCCTTGTTTAGGTTTCTAAAGTCCACACATAATTTGATCTCACCACTCTTATTTTTTACTGGGACCAAATTGGCCACTTAGGTAGAATGTTAGATTGGGAAGATGATTTTCACACTCAATAGATTATCTACTTCTTTCTGAATAAGAGGGTCTAGAATAGGATTGACTGGACATTATCTCTATCTGAATGGTTTATGATTTATCTTGAAGGGGATCATATGAGTGATGAATTATGGGTCATACACCTTTAGATATTCATATGTCCAAGCAATAACATCCCTATATTAAGAAATTAAATTATTTATTCGCTACCTTTCTTCTAAAGTGAAACTAAGACCAATGTTCACATAATGCAAGCTGTACTCATCTTCAAGATTTTCTCTTTTAAATTTTGATTCATTAACCTTGGGCTTTCTAAACTGCTATGCCTGAGGGTCCAAGTCAAATAGCCTTTTTAGGGAGACTAAGCTAGCTAGAATTTGATTCTTTTTGAACTAGAGAATGCACTCTTTATTTTATTTCTCTTGATAGAGGTGATTAATCTTCATTTCATCATTGATTTTTAGTTAAGAACTAAATAATCTATTGGTCATCATCAAAGACCTATAAATTTTATATGTTATATAGAATAAAGGGACAAGGAACCAATTTAATAGAGAAATTCTTTACCGTAGACTATTGCAGAATTTCCAAATGAACATCAATAGTAGCTAATGAATCAATAGTTTGATTTTTCTCTCTGGGGAGTGATATGATGTTGTAAGCTTTGAAGCTTTCAATCAAGTCTCACACTCTATGCTTGTATCTCTTCAAATAAGATAACTTGCATTGATATTTGTTTCTAATTTATTTGACTACCAATTCTAAATCACCAAATACTTTTATTTGCCTTACAATATTTTTTAGTGAAAATTGTAATCCTATAATTAGAGCTTCATACTCAAATCAATTGTTAGTGCATGGAAACTATAGTTTGTATGCTGCCAAAAATTTCTTACCTTATAGATCAATCAGTTCAATCCCATGCCTGATCTATGATTGGATCTAGTACTATCAAAGTGTAGAGTCCATAGCTAATTGGATCCCTCAGGTTCTAGCTTCTACATTTGATTTTGAGTAGTAAAAGTATAGATACCAAGGCTTGACAAGTCATACTTTACCTCTTCATTCTTGATGTTATATTCTATAATGGGATATTTCATTTTGGTCTCTCTATCAATTTTGATCTAATTTTTAACCCCTCTCCATGGTAGTCCTATATAGGAAAAGTCTATGGAAAGATACCCATTGAGCATTTTGGACCAATCCCTACTCATCAATAGTTCATAGCCTTCTGCTATGTTTACTACTAGAATATCGATGGTCATCTAAACTATCAGTTTATGTGCTACTTGAATGCAAACATTAATCAATTCTCCAACTACTGAGACCACTATTTTATCCAATTATGAAACTATTATTTTTAAAGGACTAGGAGTGATGCTAAGTTTTTGACATATAGACATAGGGATGATAGTTTTAGAAGCTCTAGAATCAACCAGATAATTATGAATGTTTTTATCAAAAGGTTAGATACTTAGTAGAAATGGTGGCACTTTAGGCTTGCTCTTGTAGATGAAATTAGTGTTAGATGCCTTCACTTTATTTGTAGACATTTTTGTCTTTTCCATAGGTGCCTTTTTGGTTATGGACTTATAGAGCAACTCTTTTTGCTTAGGGAGCTAAGCTAACTCATGAAGAGTTATATTTGCCTTGATGTTCTTCATATCCTTAATGATATTGTATCCTCCTTTGCTTGGTTCTAACTTACCCTACTACTAACCATTCCCCTTTAGAGGGGTGGATTGCTTGTCTGACTTTGGGATTAGGAGGAATCACCATGATATTTATAAGAGTCGATGTTATAAGTGGATATTTTTTCCTCAAGTTTTATGCACCTCTTTGGAACTACTAGAAAGCATGAACTTATTCTATATTATCTTTTGGTTCATTATAATATTCACCTAAAAAAGGAAACTCATGAGTCAAAAAGATCATGGTAGTGTTGGAAGAGCCAAGATATAGATGATGCTCAAGTGGATTATACATCTAATATTGTCTAACCACCTCTCTTTAAAATATTTCAAATTGTATACAAAATTTAATGTAGTTGAGCTCACCATGCTTAGAGGTGTTGTGAATTTTTCACCAATTAGGAAGGGCCATCTGCGCTATGTCTATCTCTAGAAGTTTGTTAGGTTGTTTAGGCCTGTTGAAGGGTCTATTATATCTCTAGAATCTAGTATTCTGATTTCTAGTTGGGCTATTTACATTTCCCATCTTCCTTTGCATATTCAAGAAATCATTACTCAACTTATAAACCATATTTTTAATAAAGTCTAATTCTAATTTTGTGGAATTTGTACCTTATAGAAAAATAGTAAGAAGTGTATCCATTTATTAGTTCTACTAATATCCATTGCTCATTACATTATTATTCAAGTAGCCAAAATTCTATGAGGTTGTTTGCATCAATAGAGGCAACACATATAATTGGTTTTAATTGAATTCTAGGATGTTTTTCCTTGCATGTGGAACTAGATTCAATATTAAAAAGGCATTATTGACATTAAGAGCTCTAAGTGCCTATAGATTGAGCTGCTTGTCTATACTGATATCCTCTTCAAATTCTAGTGCCGAAGTGTTATCTACAATTTCTCTTCAAT
Source organism: Torreya grandis (assembly GCA_037957365.1). Taxonomy (NCBI): domain Eukaryota; kingdom Viridiplantae; phylum Streptophyta; class Pinopsida; order Cupressales; family Taxaceae; genus Torreya; species Torreya grandis. The sequence continues at coordinate 64,955 of JARHVA010005951.1, forward strand.
AAAACATAATGGTGATAGGGTCTAAGGCATTATTTTACATCTCCAATGTTAGTGCTACCTCTATCTTATATCTTGGGGTTAGCCAGTTGTACATATTCTACCATCTTATGTTAAAAGCATATATGGGCTCATTAGGTTCTCTCTTCATGCTGGTGAAGTGTTGGTATACCAAATTAGGATTGGTGACCTATCCAAACTATGCAAGAAAATCTATTTTACATTCATCCCAAGAAGTTATGGATTATTTTTTTTATATTTAAATACCAATCATAAGTAGCACCCATTAAATTAAAAGAGAATAATCTACATGCAATATCCTCATCTATAACATTCATCAATATTAAAGTGGATTTGACTACTTTGATATGATCCTCTACTATCCTTACTCTTGAAATAGAAAAGGATGGAAAATATTTTTTAGGATTATAAGACAAATCATGCACATCTCTTAGGATGGCAATGGTGGATTCAACTAACCAGGGATGCTACTGAGCCATTGGTTGGTTAGTAGGTAAGGGGTTCCTTACAAGTAAGTGGTTTCCTACTAGTGGGGGATTGCTTTGGATTGGGGTTGTTGGCATAGCTCTAGGTCTCCTATGACTAGTCAAGGGTGACACTAATAAACTTACTAGGGAATTAGATCTGGTCACTCTCTTGGGTGACTCTAGTATAATTTTATGCAAAGACTAACTACTACAATCAAAGGTGTTGGCCCTCTTTCTAGTGCCAATTCAAACTATTGATGTGGGTTTTATGCACACCATAGCCTTAAAAAAGTGACCTCTAAAACTTTGGGATATTGATGGAGATAAACTCCACTCCAGGGCATACGTTGTAGGTATGCAATCTATTTTAACCTTTTGATGGGATAGTGGCAGGGCATGCAGGTTTTTGATAAGGGTTATTGGATAGAGGTATGGTTCCTAATGGTAGTGTATTTCTAAGCGAGTTGGATGGATGGATGGTTTATAATCTAAAGTGGATATATATTTAAAAAAACCACAAAAAAAGAGGGTAGGTATGGTAAAAAAAGAAGACTCTATGGTTCTAAAAAATCGCTCCTGTGGTTGGTTTCTAAATACACTTGTGCTTTCAAAACCTATGCCTACTGCTAATAGTGATTGCACACATAAAATTAGAGATGGATAATAAGTCTAAGTAAAAAAAGATGCAATAAATTTAAAAGCCTTAGATAAAGGTTTCTTCTTTTGGGGTAGTTATTGCACACCCTTAATCAAAAGATTATGACTTGAGATAATGAAGTATTTGAGGTAGCAATATGTTTACCAATACTTGAGTAGTTATTGTACACCTACAGATTAATATATTAATCAAAATAATCAAGAATATATTTTTATATTTATCACACTAAATATTTATTGAAACACACAACCATGGAAATAACAACTAATTACACAAAATTTGGAAAGAAAATAATCAAACATGTCGTTGATGATTAAAATTGCTTCACTACTCTATATTCAAAATTCTCTAACAAAAAACTAAGTTGGGTTAAAATTGTATATATAGATTTGGGGAATGGGTTACCTCATCCTCAAAATCCATGTAAGGTCATTACATGTGACAGTTAGAATATGTAGTTATAATTGTGGTCCAAAATTGTATAAAAAAAACTTATAGTTATTAACTAAATAAGTTGACTTTTTCAAAACCATGCAATATGTGCATGTGTACAAAACATAAAGATTCAAATTTTTACAATAAAAGGATAAAAACATAAAGAATTTTTAAATACATCTACCATTATAAAATTGTACATTCATGAAATTTTATCCTATCAAGGCTTAGTCGTATGGATCGCTACATGCACCTTGGTTAGTGTTGCCATTGAGGTGGTAGCTTCAGAAATCAATACACTGCTAGAAGTATGATTTTTTTTGCCTTATTTTCATCATAGAATTTATGCACCATGTCATACTACTGCCATATAATATTTAAATTTAGCATCAGTGGTTGGTGAATTATTTTAACCTACCCAAAGAGCTTTGCATGTTCATCTTTGGTTATCTAAAACTTATTTTTGAAAATTTTGACCTCAGTTACCTTCTTCTAGGCCTTACTCAATTTAGATTATATTTCTTCAAGTGTTAGGCCCTATAAGCTCTATTTGAAATTATTTACTACTTATTGAATGATTTTATCAAAATTGATCCTACTAATCAATTTACCAGTGGCATCCTTGACTTTAGACAATTTCAATTTGTGCAAAATTTGGAGGAACTAGGCCTCATGCACTTAATACTTGGGGACTAAAGCCCTAACTAATTATATTCATTCTTTTGCCTCTTCCTACCTGATGATGACTAAATTCAAGGCATTATATGCCTCTAGTGTTGTCATGAGGTTGAAATGACTGTATAGAGAGTTGCCAGTGTATACAACTAGCATCTTTATTTTAACACTGTAATATCTTAAGGAATTAAACAATCAATTGGTGTTGCTCACATGAGGGTCCATTTTATACTTCATGAACTCCATAGCCTCCAAAGAATTATAAAACCTAGAAGTAGCCTCCTATACCTTAGCTTCTATACCTGCAAGAATTTGTACCCTCTTTTCTTTCTCCTTTAGTTACTCCACCTCGGCCTCTAGTGTCTACACTTCAGCCTCAGGCTCTTGATGAGCCAATTCTATGCCTTTGTGGATAGTAACTATTTCATCCTTTCATGCCTATGTCAGGTATATAAGATTTTCAACATATAGAGACTACCTTGGCTGCTTGTTCTACCTCTTTGTGAGGGATAACACTTCTTGTCTTTACTCAAGGATGATTTTAGTACCCTTTTCATCTTCAAGCTTCCTCTTCCTCACTCTTTTAATGCTACTAGATGGGGGATAAAATAGAGTGAAAAATGAGTGAATCTCAGTGATTTTGAAGCTTAGCATTTGGGAAGCCTTCCTTTTCAAGTTAATTATTCATGAAGGAATGTCCAATTGATATGAATTAGAAGTTGTGACAACAACCTCTTCCTTAGTCTCTTCTTGAACCTATTGTTTCTTTTAAGGCTTGACAAGGACATCGGTTAGGGAAAGCCATATGATTTTAGACTAATCTACTCTTCCAAATTAAGGGAGTGGGTGGAACGTGATCACTTGAGATTTATCTTTCCTTTCCCTACTAACACTTGATACTATGGTTTCTTTCATGGAAGAGGTGGATGGTATTAGAAGGGAAATTTGGGTGGAATGAACATGAAGTTGTGGGGTGGCTAAAGTAGTCTACAGCTTCCTCGTCACTTTATTATTCTTAAGGGCTTTGATAGTGGTAATAATAGTAGGGATATAACAAGTAGGTAGTGAGAGTGTGATGAAAGTGGAAATAGAGGGACTAATGGTAGTGGTGGTGATGGACTTCCACTTGGGGTGATCCTAGCACAAAAGAAATTGAAAATTGTCTAAAGATTGCTATAGAAGATAAAAGAAAACTCACAAGGGGTTGGGTACCAAGAGAAGTTGGTGTTATATGTCCTACTTGAAATTTCATGGACTTAGCTACCTACATCTCTAATTATTCATTATAATCATCCTCAATATATTTGATTATTGCAACCTCTACCTCTTGAGATGTAGTAGGCAAACATTGTACTAGTCTACTATAGGACTGTCTGTAAGAGTCCCAGGCTTCATCTTATAAAGTAGAGGGGTTTTTAGTTGTATGGGGGAGTCTTGGGGTGTTGATGATTTAATTATGATGTTATTATGCCAATATATGTAGTAATATATACCTAGGTCATAACATTATATACTTGAGTGGTGCTCATAGTCAGTTGTTTTAGTGTTCCTTCTTCCTCATCATAATCTAGACTGATAGGATCCCCTATTTATGCTCTTCTATTAGAACTAGGATTAATAAATATGGGATCTTTATTGATATTCCTTAGCTTTAATAGGAGGGATTGAGATGAAGGACCTACTTGGTCTTTGGATTGATCCTCAAATTATCTTCTCCAAAAATTAGAGTGTCCCCAACCCTTGTATAGAGCCTTCCTATTGTCTAATTCTCTAGCAGTGATCAAGGGGTCATCTTGGAAAATACACAAGTAATCCTCCTTTAACCTAATGATCTTATATCTCTCTAAAAAATATTTGTATAAATTTAAATTAATAAATAGGAAATCATATGGACATGGGACATGGATGTAAGGGATGTTAAATCCTTGTATGTGCTTTTGAACCTACCAATGAGAATCCTAATCTCTATGAGTAAGTATGGGGAATGGATAACTCTTGGATTTTTTACCTACCTCCATCAAATGCTTACTCATTGTATAATTTTTTTTTTACAATAGTCACACGGTGTTCAAAGAATAAAGTTTATTCTTTCTATATAAATCTTCCTTGATAATCCACCATAGTTGGAAAGCAATTTCTTAGTCTGCCAACTTGTATGGGACATATTTGGGAAGACATAAAGGATTAAATTTATTCCCAAAAATCATGATTACTATGAAGTTTAGGTAGAGGAAATAATATCCTCTACCATCCAAATTCTTTATGATATTTGGCCTGAGTCTAGGCAAAGTTGAGCCATGAATGGCTTGTCAAACCTACAAATAGACATCTTTTAAAATTCTAACTGTGTTTTTGGTATATGCATATACATGCATGAATTGATAATGGTCATAAATCTTATTATTTTCAAAATCTATGGCCAAAGTCCACAATTATCCAAGATCTATATAACAAGTACCCATGACTACATCTATAAAATAAGACATCATGTAGAAATTATCTAAAGGTATGGGATGCCTCTCCTTACAGATTATTTGATTTTTCAAGTGAAAGCTAATTATTTCACCTAGGGCATATGAAACAACATGGGTGATCATCATATACAACAATGGAACCTAGTCTAAGTTGATAAAATGAATAATTATCATACCATACAATCAATTAAGGAGAGAGATACCAATGCAAATCCCCATCTTAAATTTGTTGATTGAAATCACCCCTTTCAGCTTCTTCCCTTTCGAGGAAATGGTTTGGTATAGGAGTATCCATGAAGATAACACCTTCTCAATTTAACTCTCTTTATCAAATTACACTACTGTGTGTTTATCAAAATGAGCATCAGGTATGCTCAAAGATAAATACCTTTAGAAGTCAGCCCCTGATATGTATACAACCACTATATTATTGCTTGAATGATGTAGGAAAGCATCTTTTGATATCTTTCTTAATAAAAACAAATCCTATAGAAGGTTAATACATGGAATTACTTATGGCTTGGTAGTAGCAAAATATAATCTTTTGCATTTGAAGGCTAATATTTCCTTGACGAATAGTGTATTCACAAGTATCATCTCATCTTCTAGTGAAAATATGTCCAAAAAATGAATGATGTCCCATAATTCTAAATAGCTATGATACCTATCTCCAAATATTATAGCATTAAAGACTATATTTGTGAACTCTATGGAGTCTTTGATTTAATATGGTGATGGTGGATTTTCCCCTCAAAATACATTGGATGAAGATGCCATTATGCATGTATATGTTCTATGTAGCTTGAAGTCTTCTTCTTTGTGCTATGTATGTTGTGTAAATAATTTGACTCTAGTTGAGTTGTTGTTTCACTCATAGTATCCTTGAGATAGTATCTAGGGCTCTCTATCACTATAAGAAATTAGGAGACTTTGAATGCAAGTTAGTTTGAAATCAATGACAACTTTAATAGTTTAAAATCACCTATATAGGATTATGCATTAAATAGAAGTTCATGTGACATAAATTTCCAATGTTCACTTTGATTTTATTTCTTATATAATTCAAAATTTGTTATCTCAAGTTGGAGGGGGTCTTTAATAGATTAATGGGAAGTAATTTCACTTTTATTTTAGCTAAGTATGGTGAGGCTAGTAGTTATCTTGGTTAAATGCCCACTAACTAATTCTTTCAAGGAATTGTTTCAAGACTTTTGTGTTGTATAAAATGTCTAAAACAATTTTTTTGAAAGAAATGGTATATGGAAAAGGTGCATGACAAAAACCCTAAGGGGCTATTTCATATGGAAAAAATGCTATTACAAAAGTCTTGAAAGGAACTTTCAATTTCATTGAAGGGCACTTTTGTATGACTAATGGTCATTTCAAGGGTTTTGAAAGGCATGTGTCCTAGGTTCAAGGGGTATAATTCATGGAAAAAATCCTAAAGGGTCTTCTTTATAGGGTATTTTTTAGTGGGAAAGGGCTATGAAAATAATCCCAAAGGGTAAGTAGTCATTTTAAAAAGGGTCAAAGGCTTGTGAAAACAAATACTGAAGGGTATGCCCATGTTAAAGGGTTCATTATAATAAGTCCTAAAGGGTAATTTTCTTAAAGTAAAGAGGCTAGGATAAATATCATAAAGGGTAGGCTTAGTATGAAAAAGGCATTAAGATGAAGTTTCAAAGGATAAGTCCCATAGGGTAAAGGGTCTGAGATGAAATTATCGAAGGGTAAGTGGCCATATCAAAAATGTTGAAAGGTCACTTTCAAAATGCCCAAAGGGTAGGTTCAAGGAATCTGAAGGGCATGTGTCCTTTAGGGAAATTGATTTAGGGTTTTTATCTCAAACAAAAATTTTGAAATAAAAGGTTAGAAGGTTATGTGAAGGGGTTAAAAATGAAATTTCAAAAGTCCCAAAGGAGTTATTAGGTAAAAATGGCCACAATAGTAAAGGCTAAAGAACACTTTCAAAAAAACTAAAGGGTAGGTTGGAAAGGAAAAAAAGGCACTCCAAAAGTCCTAAAGGATAATTATGAAATGTTGAAGGGTAGCATAACACAATCTAAAGGGTCGACTTTGTAGGGTATCTTGTCCATGACAAAAGTCCCAAAGGATCTACTTCATAAAGTCCAAAATACTATCTCAAAAGCATCAAAGGGTAGGATAAGAATGTCTAAAAAGGTGATGTCAAATATGTTAGGAAAAATGTCCTATGGTGAAAATCTTGTAGACCAATTTCATCAAGGGAATTATTTTAGATAAAATGTTTGCAACAATTTCTATAATAAAAATAAGTCTGTAATAATTTATCCATAGTAAAAAGGCCCAAAGTTTAAAGACAAAATATGGTAAGTCCCAAAAGAATAAGTCTTAAAGAAAACCCCAAAAACATAAGCCCCATAACATAAGCCCAAGATAACAAAAATGATTTAGTCTATGAAAACACAATGTCCATTCTACCTTGCCAAAATATGAAAAACCAAATCATGATTTTTTCTCAAAAGTTGTATAAACACATAGGAGAGAGTTCAAAATCAAGATAATAATCTAAAAAAGGTTATGTACCCATTTCTTATGAAAAAGTGGGGTGTTGAGTACAACAAGTACAAAGACAAGGGCCAATACATGTGGTGTTATAGATAAAATCACCTCTTTAATAGGTGATATACATAACACTATAGTAGATTACCCCTATGATGATTGATTTAGATTCATAATGTCCCAATAGCATTAGCACCAGTAGTTGTCATAAAAACAACAATGATGAGGAGTATTATGGTTAGGATATTGATATGGGAGAGGCTCTCAATCTTGATGGAGAAGAGGGAAAGATTTGTCTTCTATACACACAATTCTTGGAGGTGTTGGTAATGGTGGAATTTGTTGAGAGGGTGTTTCAAAATAGTTATTACTTTCATTGTTTATAGGTGGGATGACATTGAATTCTTCATTGTTAATTTCTTCATAATATGTTTCCATGAAATTTTTTTGATGGTTAATTTCATCATTTAGAGGGATAAGATGTTGACGTGACCCTTACTAAAATAAGAGGGTCCAAACATGATATCGATAGGAGATAAGCTATAAATGAGGCAAAGTCATCAAATTTAAGCAGATCAAAGGCTGATCAAGCTACTATAGAGGGAGATCATAGAGAGGGTCATTGAGATCTCAAGACTAGACAAGGAGGTGACTAGATTCTATGTGTAGTTGGTAGGTGTCTAGGGTGAGGCCACTAGATTATAGGGGTTGATTATAGTTATAGATACACATATCAATAGATTGAGGGGTTAGGTTGCTCAGATGATAACCATTTAGGGTTATTTGATGATGAGGGATACTAATCTTATGATAGTGATTAGTGAGTGAAATGGGGCTCATAAAAATGTACATATGCTCTATGGGGAGTGAGATGTATATAGTTCATAATGGACCTCAAGTTGGTGTAGTTATCTTAGAAATGGGAGTGGATAAAAGTGACAATGAAAAATAAGATGAAACTATAAGTGAAGTAATGACTCAAAAAATGATTAGATAATAGAATGATGGGCTTGTAAAATGATGAGAGAAAAGAATAATGGGATTGAAAAATGGTGAGAATGTATACTACTGGGCTCACAAAATGGTGAGAGTGTACAATAATGGGCTCAAAAAATAGTGAGAGTAAAGAATAATTGGCTCATAAAATGGGAAGAGAATATAGTATTTAGCTTAAAAAATGGCAAGAACGTAGAATAATGGAATTACAAAATGGAAAGAGCATAAAATAATAGGATCTCAAAATGATAAGAGAGTAGAATAATTATCTCACAAAAATGAGAAAGTGTAGAATAATTATAATGATAAAGATCAAAAAGTGGGATGATGGAAAGGGGAATGATGGTGGCTGAGATAACGTGAGAGATCCCATGTATCCAAGTGCTACTACATAGTCTTTGTGAATCTCATGCTGATGTAGTTCTCCCAAAAATGAGAGTGGATAAAATGGATGAAAATAATCAAGATGAATAGAGGAATGGGCTTGTGGTACTATAATGATAAAAATAAGAATGAATAGAAGGGTGGCTAAGCTAACCCTAAGAACTAGATGTAATAAGTGCTACCTATAGAGAGGATTACAAAGAAAGTTAGTCAAGCATTAGTCCATAAATAATGAAACATGCATAAATAACTAACTAACCAAGATTATTTATTCCTATGGGAATTACAAGGGATAACAAGAAACAAATGAAATAAACCAACACCATATTACCTTCCCAAATGGATTCAACATACCCATGTGGCTCAAAAAAATGTTCTCCCTTGATCAAGCATCCTTGTCTTTGTCAACAATGGTGTTAAGCTCTTCCAATGGCTCAAGAACACTCCATAAAACCTAGGCTCTTGATTCCAAATCACCAAACTAACCTATCAATGAAGCTTGAAAACAAAATAAATGATGAAATACAAAGCCTTATGGAAATAATTTAACATTATAACTTTGTAATATTCAAGATTTTGAATATATTTGAGAATAATAACCTTGCACCAAAATAGCTTAGAAATGATGTTTATGGCCTCTCTATTTATAAATTTTTGAGAATGGTTAGGATTAACAATGACTGTCCATCTCAATTTTGAGATGTGTGGCCATGGATAATCCTAATATTTAGAATTTAATCCATAATTATCTTCATGACCTTGAAAAAATGGGAATTGAAGAGGCATGGGAGACATTAACTAGGTATGGGTGACCCATAATCCTAATATTTGTGGCATTTATGGCCTAAGGATGTCTTCCCCATACATGATGTCACCTGATGGTGCAGTTAATGGGAATCAATTTTTAAAAATAAATATTCAACAACTCTCATGGAAAATCCACTTAAGCTCTTGATTTGGATTAATTAGCCTTAAATAAGATTAATCAACATTTGTGCAATTATTTAAAAATTGGACCTCAATTAATCAAAATGATTAGAAAGTCATATTACTAGGTCATAATTTGATTGGAGAGTAATTGGAAGGTGATTTTAGATGTGTTGGAGTTGTATTCCCATTTGGGATGTTTCCAACACCAAATAACAAAGGTACATGACGTGTATGAATGAATTAGAAGAAAAGAGTGATCTAGAGCATTAAATGGCAAAATGGTCATTTTGACTCAAAATGATCTGATCAAAGTTAGTTGGCCCATAAAATGTATTTCCCTATTTAGGGATACTTTGACCTAAAATGGAACTTGTAAGTGACAAGTTCGCACCATTTAGGACATTTTATGGATTTTGACCTAAAATGTGCATTTGAGTGCAATTCAAGTAAGATTTACAATTTCAACACAAATGGTGTTAGGAATTGGATGTCTACATCTTACCCCTATTTGAGAAGGTGTAACAAGATATTCAGGTGAAGAAACATATTTTCAAAGAAAAGAGTTGTCAAGAATAAATTGGAACAAACCCATGATACCCCCTCGAGAGGACATACTATGATGGAAGAAAAGGATGGACTCTCAAAAAGAGAGAGAAAGTGAGAGATTAACCCATGGAATAGATCACATCTAGATGAGCTAATGCTTATACATGTGATTACCATAAATGATCAAAATATAATTAGAGGTATAATAGGCCCTAGAGATAGGGGGATGGGAAACATACAATCCATAAATGTAAGGGACATGCTTTAAATGTACCTAATTTGAGACTACAAGCTACATGCTTATGGAATTGATAAAATCCTGAGATAAGTTACACACTAAAATATTGCCATCATTGGCTTAAATGTGGAGAGATTAGAATTAAAGGAAAAGAGAGAATGTTTTACTTCAGGAAGGGAAGCACCACTAGAATGAGGTTTCCAAAGGGAATATAATAAGTCCTCTAGTAGAGCAAATGTGATCATGATAAAATAGTTTTTCCCCAATAGGGTGAATCTTGATCATTGATAAAGAATAAATAATGGTTTTGCCTTATAGAGATGATTTTATTTGGACATTATTCAGATGTTGTGCCATAACATGGACAATTGGAAAGAAAAAATAGCTCAAATATATAACTGAAAAGATAGGTTAAAGTGAGCGGGCACAAACATACATGTGATGGTGTATTGGCTTAGAAAGCCATATAAAACCAAGCGTATGAGAATGAACAAAGTGACGAGAGAGATGAAAATAAGAATGTAGATAGCTAAACTAACCTCAATAGAAATTGGGCATTGCCTACATAGTTCCATGGACTCATGTTCCAACATGAACTTCAGGCCAATGTAGTTCACCTAAGTTTGGGAGAGAATAGAATGAGGAATAATGAAAAATGACCATGAATTTATTAGACTCATAATGTATGCAAAGAGATGCACATATAAGTATAAACAAAGAAGCCTAAAATTTATGCTACCTAGAAGCCTAATTCCATATGATGAGCCTAGGTTTTGCAAAGTGTTTTTGACAATTATTCATGAGAGTTGATGTTGACGTTAAGATGTTGAGACCTGAGCACAAAGTGCTTGCTATAGCAAAATAAATTAGGCCTCATAAGTATGAATAAATTATAATGACATAATATTCTAATTACATTGAGCCAGTTCAAATATGAATACATATAACTAAGGATAATGGTAAAATAATGACCAAAACTAGTTACAACAATTTACATTTAAATAAAAAGGAAAAAACAAAAAAGAAGATAAACATAAATGAACCTAACTTGAAATAAATATATGATCTTAAGTAGGAAAAAAATGTTTAAAAACAAAATTCAAGAATGTTTTAATGACATGAGACCAAGATATGAATAATCAAGATCCATGTGGACCATCAAGGCATTCTTGAACACAAAAGTGAAAAGCAAAATTAAATAGAAAAACAAGACACCAACAATGATCAAATAAACAAAATGGTCCAAGAATAATGTAATAACATAGGATCAAGATATAAACACTTGAGATCCATGTGAATCATCAAGATGTTTTGAAACATAAAAGAGAATCAAAAAAAATAAGGAAGCACAAGACTAAGATGAGACAAGAAGTAAAAAATGTTAAGTTGTGGAGCTAAAAGCTTCACTGATGTAGACACGGAGGAGGGTGCAAAAGGGTTGTTGAGTGCCATGGACACCGGCGTCGGTCAGGCCAACCGACGTCGATAGGAAGGAGACAGGAAGTAACCGGCGTCGGTCAGATATCGGCCGGCGTCGGTGACCCCTAGGCGGACAGGGACCGGCATCGGTCACCTGTGTGGTTTGACTGCGAGTTTATTACGGGCAGTCAGCTAATGAACTAAGTGTTTGCATGCTTAGTGCTAATTTTAGACTGAGAGCTATGGATCTAATTATTGTACTAGGTGTCTAATTATTGTTTGGATGAGATCTTATAATAGACTCATGGTTGTATTGTAAAGTAGTGCTAGGGAGTAAGAGAGCATAATTATAAGCTCCTTCGGTGTGTGAGGTAGAGCAATGGTGCGTTCCTCCTAGTGCCACAGTAACAGTTGTGTTGGTGCTGGATTGGAGAGTCAGCTGGATTCTTCAGGTATGTATGATCTTGGTCATCAGGAGAGCATGGCCCTTATAGGAGATCTACATGGTAAGTAAGATCGTTGATTTGCAGGTGTGTGTGTGTGTGTGCAAGGTCAAGGTTCACAGGTGTGCAGAACCAATATTGATTTGTAGGTTGGAGATCAGATAGGACAGCAACACAATAGGGAGCAGGATCAAGCAGGATCTACTTAGAGTACGGTGTGTACTCATTGGTATGTACGTGGAGTACATGGAGAGCTAAGAGGAAGGCAAGGTAGTTCCTTCTATAAGTATGGTCTGTTGAATTACAGGTTGTTGCAGGTTCATGGGAGATCTACTTGAAGTACTTTGAGCACTTGTGGAGTGCGTGGAGCACAGGTGTAAGGTGAACACCAACTCTGTGTTTGAGTTAGGTGTTGGGACCTAGGAGAGAGAGCTTTGAGGAGAGAATTACTGTTCACTTGAGGTGTGGGAAACCTCTGAAGAGGTGGTGGAGAAGAAGTGGCATCTTCTTTATTGTATTCTTTTCTGTAAGAGTTATTAATACAAGTTGTGTATTGTCTCTCATATTTTGTGTTATTCTAAATTCTAGTTACTTGTTGAATTTGGTTAATTTCCACATATTAAGTTGCTTGGTTTGGTAATCAACTATGTTCTTTCGGTGTTTCGCACCCTGACAAGTGGTATCAGAGCTAAGGTTGCAGGGAGCAGGTTTTGTGTTTGGTTACAGGTCACTCTCAGGGGTTTTTTGATTGAGTGGGAGTAGAGCAATGGCAGATGAAAGTAAGCTAAGAATGGAGGAGTTGAAAAGCACAGATGGTCACTTAAGGTCCCATGGAAAGAAAGAGTAGGTAAAAGAATATTGTTGGTTTGTGGAAGATCAGCAAGAAGGAACTGAAGAAGCAGATGTTGCAGGTGATGTTGCACAGGATGCTCTAGGAGGTTTCTTAGATAAAGTTGAATCTTGGATAAAAGATTCGGTTGCCTCTTTCCATGCAGCCCCAGGAAGAGGAGCTGGTGAGCCTTGCCAAAGAATTGGCAAAGGGAAAGTGAAGCTAAAATTGCAGGCGGCCAACACACAGGTGTTGATGAAGGTCATGCAGGTCCCAAGTTTGGAGATATGGCTAATTTTTCTAGAAAGATTGGGTGATGAAAGATGCACAAGAACTCTCACAGCGGGTGCACTTGAATTAGCTGGTGGTAAGAAAATAGGTACTCTTTATCTACTTGTTTATATTATTGATTCTTCTTTTGTTGCAGAGACGTGGCTTTGTAGGCTTGGTCACATGAGCAAGAAGGAGATGCATGTTCTTAAGCAGAAGACATATATATTTGATAGGCTTAAGAACTGGAAAGCCTTGGTGTTCTTGGAGGAGATGCCAGACAGAAACCAGTGGATGGTGCTGGATACTTCTGAGCAGAGCAGTTTGGACATGGGTTTTGATTCAAAAGAGCTCGCAGGTAAAAAGTCATCACTCACAGGTGAACACAGATACCGACGTCGGTCAGGAAGGACCGGTGTCGAACAGATAGGTGCTGATGTCGGTCATGTGCAGACCAAAGCCGGTGATGTCGGGCAGGGTAAGACCAACATCGATTAGGAGGACCGACGTCGATAGTAGGTAAGACCGACGTCGGTTAGAAGGACCAACATCGGCAACATGGACACTGACGTTAGCAGGTTGGTAGTCAGGGACAGACGCATGGGAACCGACGTCGGTCAGATGCAGACTGTGGAGTGACAAAGGTCGGTCACTGTAACAGATTTTGGGTGGACAGCATGCTGTCAAGGAGTCTCAAACACCCATACGGAGGACTGAAGACGTAAGTAGGCCCTCAAATTCATTGTTCCTCTTCTTTATACTCGTTGTTGATTGTAGAGCAGGAAGGATCCAGGAAACAGGTGGGAGCATGGCAGGGATATGATGCAGAACCAAACGGGAGTTTTGGTAGGGTTGCCAGCCAGTGTGAAAGCATAGAGATGAATGGATTCCTTAGTTGAAGAATAGAGAGAATAGATACGTGAGACAGAAGGCCAGGCATATGGTCTTGAGGTAGCTGCAGGATAGTGGTACAGGTTTTGACAGGTGGAGGATGAAGCATGGCTTCAGTCAATGTCAGGGTAACTACTATGGTTTGTCTTACCAGGTGGATGATGAGTCATGACATCATTTTTTTGCTATATGTGGATGGTATATTTGCTAGCAAGGTTTGTACATATAGGGTTTTGCTGAGCTAAGGGTAAGATTAGTTTAGTGGCATGTCAGGAGGAGTTTGGAGCAGCGAAATTCTTTGACATGGGAGGCATGGAGATCACAAGTTGATTTTGTCTCTAGTGGGAGCTGATGTGAATCAGGTGTTGGTGAGGTTCATTACGTAGGATGCAGAGCCACAACACACTAAGGGCTAGACAGGTACAGTGTCCAAAATCACATGAGGTCTGGTATAGACCTGAGTACTCCCATGCAGTGGGAGCTGTCAGAGAGTTAGGAGCCAATTCGGGGAAGTGGGTTCTCAAGGATTTTGAGAGGGACCAGCAGCAGGTATACATGTAGGGTCAGGACTTCACTACATGTGTTTGTAGGTTCAGATGTGGCAAGGTGCTCAAATGATAGGAGGTGCACCACGGGATGTGTGGTGGTTAGTCTTCAAGTGGGAGCTTGAAGAGGGATACAAACCAAGAAATAGATTAGACAGAGTATAGGTACAGGTACAGTGCAGTTATTTATCTCCAAGTGGGAGATTGTTAAGTTCTAGAGCTAAAAGCTTCACTGATGCAGACACGGAGGAGGGTGCAAAAGGGTTGTTGAGTGCCATGGACACCGGCGTCGATCAAGCCAACCGACGTCGGCAGGAAGGAGACAGGAAGTAACCGACGTCGGTCAGATATCGGCTGGTGTCGGTGACCCCCAGGTGGACAAGGACCGGTGTCGGTCACCTGTGTGGTTTGACTGCGAGTTTATTACAGGCAGTCAGATAACAAACCAAGTGTTTGCATGCTTAGTGCTAATTTTAGACTGAGAGTTACAGATCTAATTATTTTACTAGGTGTCTAATTATTGTTTGGATGAGATCTATATAATAGACTCATGGTTGTATTGTAAAGTAGTGCTAGGGAGTAAGAGAGCATAATTATAAGCTCCTTTGATGTGTGAGGTAGAGCAATGGTGCGTTCCTCCTAGTGCCATAGTACCAGTTGTGTTGGTGCTAGATTGGAGAGTCAGCTGGATTCTTCAGGTATGTATGATCTTGGTCATCAGGTGAACATGGCCCTTATAAGAGATCTACATGGTAAGTAAGATCTTTGATCTACAGGTGTGTGTGTGTGTGTAAGGTCAAAGTTCATAGGTGTGCAGAACTAGTATTGATCTATAGGTTGGAGATCAGATAGGACAGCAACACAACAGGGAGCAGGATCAGGCAGGATCTACTTGGAGTACGGTGTGTACTCATTGGTATGTACGTGGAGTACATGGAGAGCTAAGAGGAAGGCAAGGTAGTTCCTTCCATAAGTATGGTCTGTTGAATTGCAGGTTGTTGCAGGTTCATGGGAGATCTACTTGAAGTACTTTGAGTACTTGTGGAGTGCGTGGAGCACTTGTGGAGTGCGTGGAGCACAGGTGTAAGGTGAACACCAACTCTGTGTTTGAGTTGGGTGTTGGGACCTAGGAGAGAGAGCTTTGAGGAGAGAATTATTGTTCACTTGAGGTGTGGGAAACCTCTGAAGAGGTGGTGGAGAAGAAGTGGCATCTTCTTTATTGTATTCTTTTCTATAAGAGTTATTAATACAAGTTGTGTATTGTCTCTCATATTTTGTGTTATTCTGAATTCTAGTTACTTGTTGAATCTGGTTAATTTCCGCATATTAAGTTGCTTGGTTTGGTAATCAACTGTGTGCTTCCGGTGTTTCGCACCCTGACAAAAAAAAGGAGAAAAGGAGAAGAAATAAAATGAGAGGTGCAAAAACACAACAAAACACCAAGAAAACACCAAAAAAACTCAAATAAGCACACACAAAATTGGTGAGAGTGTGGGATGGTGGGAAAAGAATGTACAAATGTATAAAAGCATGAGATATAGTTTTTATTTTATTGGGGATCATGTTATGATGTTTTTGGTATTTTAAAAGTATTTCTAATGTTTTTGGTGTTTTTGGGATAAAATATGCACAAGGTGGGACCATCTAGTTGAGGAAATGCACGTCCTAAGAGTAGAGGTTCCAATAAGATAGCTAAGTCGGTTACAATGGCCCATGCTCATAAATTAGTGAGAGTGAGGTTCTTGATAAAATAAGAAAGAGCAACAAATACTTAAACTAAGAAGATGCAACTATTCACTTGTCTAAAACTATACAAGACTATCCTAGTTGAACTACTTTGTAGAACTACTATTGAAGATGTTCATAATGTTTATGAGACATAGTCAAGATCGTAATTGGTCAAGGGATAAAAAATGTTCAAGCTTATAACATGTCCTAGAAAAAATAAAGAATATGCTTCTTGAAGAGAGAAATTCATAATGGGATGAAGAATGTTTTCAAAGTGCCAAGGGTTCAAAGCCTTTACTATCAAGAATCATGAAAACTAGACTAGGGTAGTATAAAATGTGTTCAAGGTAAGATAAAAGGGTGGGATAAAACTACAATAGCACAAGTTGCCCCCAAGTTAGGGGTCTTATAGAAAATGGTTCAAAGCTGTTCATGCATAAAATCTATTAAGGTGTATGATGTTCATGGGATCTAAAATTTATTCACCATTAGGTTTAGCCAATCGATATGCTCTTGATCCATACTTTGTTGTGACAATATATGGTCCTAACCAATTAGGCTAAAAATTGCCTTTCTTTTTTAGTTTAGCATTCATGTTTTTCTTTTTCTCTTTAAAAACTAAATCACCAATCTCAAATTCTCAAGGGAGAATGCATTTGTAGTAGCTTCTCTAAAATCTATTCTGATAGGCCTACAAGTTTTCTAGGGTAGCCAAACACTTACCATCAAGAAATTCTAGTTTTTGCAGCCATGAGGATCTATAGTCTTCATCATCTTCAATGTGCTCCAGTTATAATCTTAATGATGGGATCTCAATCTTGATTGGGATGATAGCTTCAGTTCCAAAAACAAGGGAGTATGGAGTAACTCTATTTGGGGTGTGATGATTGGTTCTATAAACCTAGAGGGTAGGAAAGAGTTGAAGATTCCAATTACAGCCAGCATCATTGACAATCTTTTTAAAGATGACTAGAATGGTTTTCTTTGATGCCTCAGATTATCTGTTTCCTTGTGGGTTATATGGAGTGGATTTATTGTGTTTGATCTTGAATTTTTCACAAAGAGATTTCACATCTTGGTTCACAAAGGATCCACCATTATCAGATATAATATGGGATGGGATGCCATATCCATAGATGATATGGTAATGAATGAATTTGGCTATTTGTTTCTTAGTAACATAAGTGAGAGGAATGGCCTCAATCCACTTGGTAAATTACTTAGTTTTAGTCAAAATGTGCTTATGGCCATCTAAAGATGTTGAGTTAATTTTCCTAATGAGATCAAGACCCCATGTTGAGAATGGCCATGGTATTGTAATCGGTTGTAATGGTAAGGAAGGTGCATGTATCAAGTTGCCATGCTATTAACAAGGAACACACTTATATACATAATTACAAGAATCTATCTCCATTTTGGGCCAATAATAGCCTATTATAAGAATTAAACAATGAATAAGTACACCATGGCATCTATCTCCATGTTTCCTTGCTAGGACTACACCATTGGTATGGGCCCCACACATTCCTTCATGAACCTCCTATAGTGCTAGCTTGGATTCTCCTAAAGATAAATAATGAAGAAGTGTTCCATCATAGCCTTTTTGATAAATTGTGTTTCCAAAGAGGATATAACATGTTAAGTGATGAAGGAATAGTTTTTTTGGTTATTGGAAAGGTTAGCAGGAAATACATGACTATGGAAATAGTTATAAAAATATTGGTACCATGGTAGCTTAGGTGAGAGATTAGGATCAGTAATGGTGCATATCCTCTTTGTATTTGATAGAATGTGTGCTGATTGAAGAATATTTTCAATCAAGAAATGATACTCTTTAGCACTGTCATACATTTGAATCATAGAACCAATTGTTGCTATGACATTGATAGATCTATTGTTGACTCATGGAACTTGCTCAAACTGTAGATATTTAAAATGTGCTTTTAAGGAACAAGATTATCATATCTTTTTTGATATTGATAAGTTTTTTGATTTATGATTATCTATGAATCTCCATAGAACTTTAAGCTTTGAATGCCCCATTGTATGGCAAGATGGAGCCCTGTAACCAATGCTTCATATTCAGCCATATTATTTTTACACTAAAATTATATATGGAATGCTTTGGGGATCAAATCCCCCTATGTAATGATAAAAAATATGCTTATTCTAGACCCTCAATATGTGAACGATCCATCAAAATAGAGCATCCACTATTCAGATTCTTGTGATGCTTGTTCTATCTTCATGATAGAATCATCTAGAAGGTCAAAGTTGAGAGGTTGAGTGGATGTAATAGGAGATTATAAAAGTTGGTCTATAAGAACATATCCTTTGATTGACATTTGATTTTGGTATTTAATATCAAACTCACTAAGGATCATAATCCATTTATCTATGCATCCTTGAAGAGCTGATTTAGATAAGAGGAACTTGAGAGGATATACCTTGGTAATAACAATATTTTTGTTATTTAACATATAAAATCATAATTTCTAAGTGGTTAAAACCATAGTTAAACATGCCTTCTCAATAGGCATATAATTATGTTCATATGCTACCAATGTGTAGCTTAAATAATAAACCATGTATTCCTTACCATGATCATCATGCTGAGCTAAAATTATCCCCAGTGCATGTTTCATGGCTGATATATAAAGAAGCAGTGGCCTTCCTTGTGTTGGAGGTCATAAGACTAATGGATTGGTGAAGTATTTTTCAAGCTTTTCAAATGCTATCTAACAATCTTCATCCCATTGAAATGTTACCCCTTTCTTTAAGAGGTAGGTAAATGGGTGGCACTTATCTGCCAATTGAGAAATGAACCTGCATATAGATTAGACCTTTTCTTATAAACCTTGTAATTATTTTAGATTATTTGGTGGAGGCATTTCCATAATAGTGTTGACATTTTTAGGGTTTACTTTGATACCTAATTGTGATACAATGAAACCTAGCAATTTTCTTGATGTGACTCCAAAGACACATTTTTTAGGATTCAAGCAGACTTTATATGCATGAAGCCTCTCAAATATTCTTCATAGAATGTCAGGGTGTCTAGCTCTTATTCTTGATTTTTCTAGTATGTCATTAACATAGTCCTCAATAATGTCATGCATCACGTCATGGAAGATGATAGTTATTGCACACTAATATGTGGCTCCAACATTCTTCAAACCAAATGGCATGACTTGGTAATAGAGTGTCCTCAATGGAGTGGTAAATGTGGTCTTGTGCTAATATTCAGGGGCTATCTTGATTTGATTATAACTAGAAAATCCATCTATTAAGGATAACATCTCATACCTGGCAGTTGAGTCAACAATCATGTCGATGTTGGGTAGAGGAAAATCATCTTTGGGGCATGCTTTATTGATATCATGAAAATCAATACAAACACATATGCCTAGAGTCATTTTATTCAATGGTACTATGTTAAAAATCCATTCAAAGTAGTCTAGTGGTCTGATAAAATTAGCTCCTAACAACTTTTCTAACTTGGCTTTAACCAAAAGGGTGATACATGGATGCATTTTTCTCAACTTTTACTTTACTAGTTTAGCATCAGGGTGAACAATAAGATGATGCACAACTAAATCTGGGTCCAAGCCTAGCATGTCAGAGTATGCCCATGCAAATATGTCTATATAATACTTAAGGATGGATATAATATGTTCACATTCTACTTCAGTAAGGGAAGCTCCAAGATAAACATTTTTGGGATCCTCACAGGTTCCCAATTATACTTCTATTATGCTATCCATAAGGAGTGTAGATCCATCCTCTAGAATTATAGGAAATACATGGTCATGATCATCTTCCTTTATGATATATTCTTGTTATTCCTTCAAAATATAGATAATATGAAGAATCAGAATCTACCTTCTCAGGTAAAGACCAATTGGTGAAAACATCTAGAAACTCAAGAGCAAGATGCTCAAATATTTGATGTTGTTCTAAAGAGATGCTTGTACTAGCTATGTAACTTGAGCTAGATGGACTTTCTACATCTTGAGGGGATGAGAAAACTTTCCTACTTGGGAGCACTTGAATAGATTTTCACTCAAAGGCTTATCTTTTTCTTTACTTTTTCACTGATCAACAAGTGCCTCAAAGAGGTTTTCACCTAAAGATATTAATGTTTATTCTTTATTATGACCAATAAAGTTTTCTTTCTTTCCAAAGTAGGTATAATAATTCAATGAAAAATCAAAACCCTATTTATGATCACCAATGGGGAATGCATCTTGTAGGCCCATGTATTCTACAATTAATTCTTCATTTCAAAACTCATTGAGGCATATGATTAAATTTTGCTAATCCCAATCTATGAGTTCAAGATGGCAAAGGCATAGGTCATATTGAGGGTTTACTTTAGGATTGGAAACACCAATAGTAAAGCTATAATGTCCTACTTCAAGAAGGGAATCACCACTAAGATGGGTTTTTGCTTCAGGATGGGAAGCTCTAATAGGTGTTATGGTCAATATGGAATTTGAATCAAACAAATATGAATCAACAAGATCATTGAAGGCCATAATGGGATGTTATATCACTATTAGGAGTATCATTACTATTCATTTTGAAAGAGTCACTACAAATGTTATGAGGTCATCCTCTGGTGGTTGAAATCTAAGACCATGATTCTAATTGACAACTCTAGTTGATAAGGGCTCTAAAATTCCTTGCACCTGTGGGCCAAGGCCTTTCCCTATATAGTCAAGATGATCCATTATCCTATTAGGGATAGGATACTTTAGATTCTAAAAACAATCAGCAAGGCCTTTAGAATATAACCAATTTCCCTTGGTAAAAGCCTCTCAATCTTTATTTGTTGCAATTATAGGTATAAAAACCATACAAAGTTTTGGTTGCTTCTTCTTTGGTTGCCACATCTGATCAGGTCTATTAGGAGTATAGGAAGTTTTAGGATTACCAAATGTTTTAGGGGATTTTGGTAATTTTTCAATATGGAGGACATCCTTTAGATGGTACATAGAAATGCCTACATATTTAATAATAACATATTTGGCTAGAGCTACAGGAAATGGATCAACCAAAGTTCAGGCTAGATCACCAGGGTCTATATAATTAGATGGAGATGGATGAGAAATGATGGATTTGTTCTTCTTTTAAATGAACTCAGAACCTAGGCAATAGTTATAATTATGAAACTCTACTTCAAGATGTTTACAGTATTGGTATGGCTACTAATTAATGGGAATAATAACCTCAATCCTATCATGGGGAAACTTAAGGCATTGATGAAGAGTAGATGGAATTTCCTGTACTTCATGGATCTAAGGATGACCAAGAAGTATGTTATAAATAATATCAATATCCACAATATGAAATAGTGTGTGATGAGAAATAAACCTAGCCATGAATGGCAACCAAATTGTACCAAATGAATCCCTCTCGGTGTTGTCATAAGCCTTGATTATAATAGTTTCTGGGTGAATGTCTTTATCCATGTAACCCAATTGTCACACTAATTTAAGAGATATGATGTTTAGCCATGAACCATTATCTATAATAACCCACTTGATCTTGTGATCTATAATGATTATCTCAATGTATAGTGGATTATTGTGGTTTAGGCCAAGGGTGGATATGTCCTTTTGATAAAATACGATTTTCTGAAATGAAGACAAATTTCCAACTAGGTTCTATAATTGATCAAGGTTTATATCATTAGGCACAATATAATCTTGTAAAATTTTGTTGAAAATGGTTTTATGAACATTAGATGTCTGTAAGAGTTCTAATATGGAAATTTGTACATGGGTTTTATCTAATTGATCTGTTAGACTATAAGGTCTTTAAACTATATATTGAAAACTAGTTTAGTCTTTGTTGGGACATTATTCAACTTTGGAACCATTGGCATAATGTTCTCATTGGGTTTATGAAAATAAGGGGTGAAGGGCCCTGAATGGTAACTCATGAGCATCTAGTTGTGACTGCATAACCTAGAGGTGGTAAAGAGTTATTATAATTAGAAGAGGGAGGCAAAGGGCCTTGGATGGTGATCTATGGGTGATTAATAGTATTGCAATAATTTTTGGTTAGTGAGGAGCTCTTATAAGAAAGGTACTATTATTCAAGATTAGTAACCCATGTAAATAGAGTAACAACATGATGATGTAAACTTGATATGGTATGACTAAGGGGAGAGGGTGCTAACCCTATAATGATGGGTCTCATGTTACAAGGAACATGATATTAACAATGTGGCTTCATAGTAATAGTGGAAATGTGGGTTACAGAAATGCATCCCATAGTGTTATTTTAGTCATAAGGTACATTGTTATAAGACACATGATTATTGTGGGAATTATGATCTTGATTATGCTCATTATGATTTTGACCTTGTTGTTGGTTTTGATTCTACTTTTATCCTTGATTGTGACCATTTTGATTATTTCTTGGTGGTGGATCATGTCAAGGAAAGGGGTCTTTGTAGATTCCCATATCTTGATTTGTGTCTTGATTAGGGGCCAAATTAATTTCCAATTTACCACTTTCAATAAAGTCCTTAATAATAGGGTTTAATTGAACATAATGATATACACCATGACCAACAATATGATGAAAGTTACACCATTCATTCTCTTTGTACTAGTCTAGTTTTGGTTGATCTTGAGGAAATGGCCTTGATACTGGCCATAAAATTAAATTAGTTATAATGAGATTTTGTAACACTATTTCAACTAATTATCCTAACTTGCTACATACTCTAAAATTGTTATGAAATGTCCTTCATGGAGGTTATCTCTATAAAGTAGGTAGTGGATTTGAGGGAGTTAATTGTACATTTGAAGGAGGCATAGCCTATATGATTTGTACATGTCTTGTTTTTGTCACCCCATTTCCAACCATGTTCTTATTTTTGTTAAATCCCTTAGGCTTATCCTGCATAACTATTTGAGCTAGTGATTTTGCCTGATTAGATGCTTGACCTTGTGCAAAAATCTTAACAAGGCCCCTAGCAATAAGAGCCTTCTAAATCTACAATCCTTTGTTAATAATTTATCTAAATGAGCTAGCACAAGCTAACCATAGATTATGTGTAACTTCAAGATGAAATTTTTGTGTAAATATATCAACCAACTATTTATCTATTAAATTGTATTGAAAGTGGCCTGCCAATGCTCTCCACCTTTTTAGATATGTAGCAAAAATTTCACCATCATGCTGCTTGGCTTTGCATAATTCAACAATGGTTAATTCATGTTCTGTGTTATATGAGAAATGGTTAACAATTTTTTTTTATAAGTCATTCCAATCAGTAACTGATCCCTTAGGTAGTTTAAGTAGCCAATCAAGAGCTTGTCTTGCTAAACTTTATAGAAATAGTCATAGTAAGTACTTGCTACTATAAGTAACCTCTTGACACAAGATGAAGAATGCTTGTATGTGTTTTCATATATCTCCTTTCCCTTTGTATTTATCAAATTTGGGTACCTCAATATAAGGTAGAAATAGGTTTTAGAGAATAGATAAGTCAAATAAATATGGGCATATCTCATCAAATTTGTACTTTTTGACTCTATTATTCATCTCCAATCTTTGGACAATATCCTTCATAGAATTACATTCTTTCATGTTTGGTGAATTTTTGGATTGGATAAGATGTTGTTGGGGTGGAATGTGCCCCTAGTTTCATTGATGTTGGGGTGGAATGTGCCCCTAGTTTTATTGTTGTTGGGGTTGAATGTGCCCCTAGTTGTGATGCTACTGGGGTGGAATGTGTCCCTAGTTTTGTTGCTATTGGGGTGGAATGTGCCCATACTTTTGTTTATATTGGGGTGGAATATGACCCTAGTTTTATTGCTATTGGGGTGGAATGTGCCCTTGGTTTTGTTGCTATTAGGGTGGAATGTGCCCCTAGTTTTGTGTGAATCTATAAGGAGTGTATACCTTTTTATCCATGATTTAGTTTTGATTTGTTGCTTGAGTTAAGAACATAGGCCGTTGATTCTTGGATTATAAAACATTCCTTGAATCTAGCTATTTCACACTTTGTTGATTTTATAAATTTCTATGTTTATTTACCAATCTTTGGGTTGGTTGAAAATAACTAGCCAAATTGTCTTAAGGGATTTCCTTAATTTGAACTGAATGTTTGGGTTTCTAAGTTTTTTAAGTAACAAGAGGTTCTTGATGATTGAAGAGTGTATGTTTCATATAGAATTAAACACTTTGTAAGGTCTCTTATGACTTTAACTATTTATTTAGATTTCCTTGATCCACTATGGTAATGTCCTCATCCAATATTTGTTGCATACTTTCAACCACATTTCTTTGTTCTTTTGAAGCATTATTGTGAATTGAAGAGGCAACTAGGGAGTCAATTAATTTTGTGACAAGCTGATCTACATATCATTGACTTATTATCTTTATCTTAGATGGAAGATCCAAATTTGTGGGGTTTGACTCTATTTGTATTTCCTTTCCTTTGTTAGAGGAAGAAGGTATGTTCATTTGTGCAAAATCTTGCTCTTGAAATTGTTGTTCTCCTTCTCTAACTAAGGTATGTAATTGTTCTATAGGAAAATGAGAAGGTAGTCTAGCCCCTGATTCTATCAATATAAGAAGGGCTTTATCTTGATCTTCTTGGGGTTGATATCCATTATAATCATCTTTGGATCCTACTATTGTGGAGATATCATCAAAAATAATGGGTTTATCTTGACCATCATAAAATTGCTCACCTTCATAACTAAGACCATAAGAGGCCCCACTATGAGTGAACCTTTAAGTCATGTCTAAAAAGAGCCGCTCTATGTGTTTGAATAACTTTGGAATAATGTTTGGCAACCAATCAAAGTATGCTTTGGCTCTCTTTTAAACAAATAACCAAGGTATTAATGAGACTATAAGGGATGGTGGTTTTAAACCATGCAAAATTTAGAAGATTTGGTTCATGAGTTTACTTAACCTTTGGTAAAGTTGAAATCATATAGATCAGAAGAGAGTAAGGTAACTCAAAGACCCAAGGTGAAAAATAGTACACCAAAGCCTAGATATTTGTGATACACCCACACCATAAAATCTAGCTTCAACTTTGACAAGTTGACCATAGAAATTTAGAGGAAATCTCTCTGGATTATGAATAAGACAAAATGAACTAAGTAACTCAATATGTAAAAACATACATGAATCACAAAGTATAAATCTAGGACCAAATAGGTAGCATAATGTCGCCACATGATTCTAGTAGACTCAAAGCATGAGTGATATGAAAGATGACTTGTGTCCACCAAGATGATATATGATTTTTAGTCTTAATAAATGACCTTCAAATCAAAATGGAAAATTGAACCCAAGTTAAAACAAGCTTAGTGCACAAATGGTGAACCCACTTTGACACACCAACCCTTAGAACTCAAAAAGGTTTAATTTTGAATGTGGATTATAATTGAAGGATTTAAAAAAATTAGGTAACAGATCTAGAGTCAATTAGGTAGCATGACTGCGTCAAAGTGGATGACATGACATAAAGCTTTTGATAACAATTTAAACAAGGAAAAGATGAATTTTTGATTTAGACAGCATAACACCTCCCTTACTCAAGAATATTTAGGGCAATGTGTTTTGGTTAAGTTCATTGAGTTAACAAGTAGTTTTAGACACAATTCAAGACTAAGTAAGATAATGACAAAAAACAAACATCTTAAGTCTAAACTGACAAGGTATGGTAAAGTGGGGTCTACTAAACTAGCAAGGTTTCATCATTCTAGGGGAATTAATTGCATAATGACTTTCACGTCAAATGATTCAAAATACAAGCACAAAAATTGGGTAACCATGGCATTGGCTAGTTGTAAAAAGGTCTAGTCCTTTTTACAACCACTACATTCTATTATTTGCTCAGTGTAGTGTGATGTTCAAATGCAGATATGTCCCATCTGAACTTCAAAGGATTCAAATGAAGTCAATGCCAGGAGGTGAAACCCTATGTCAAAGCTTCCCTAAATAACTCACAAGAGGTAATGATGTCCCCCTCACAAGCCAAGTTTGCATAAAAAAAAAAGAAAGCATAAAATATAAAGACTTTAGGGTCATTTTCAAGATCACCCAAACTTTGGTGAGTTTTTTGGGAGTGATTTAGATGACATTCTTTCTAAACCTTGGACTAGACTTTTTGCATTAGGAATGGTGATTTTGATTCCAAGGGTTCCTTATAGGGGACAAATGGAAGATCATACATGAAACATTCCTCTTTTTGCCAAACAAAACCTATGTAAATAACTATTGCAAACAAGAATTGGCAAGTGTGTTCAATTTTAAACCCAAATGAAATATTTGGTGGTGTTCATTTGACCCCTTGGTCTTAGTTGTAAGCTTTGAAAACATTCACCAAAACATCTAAATTCTTTGTTAAACACTAAAACAAAGTTCCTAATTGATTTTTAAGCATGCAAAAAGTGATTTAATTATGTTTTGAATAAATATCAAGCTTGGTCCTATAGAAAAATTGTTATCATGTCCTTTAGCTTTGAAGATTTTTTTAGCTTGAAACAATAAACTTTAAAAAATAGCTCTTGAGTCTATGTTTTTGGGAAAAACATAGTGATTGACGTTGGTTATTTCAACTGATGATAGTTACTTTCACTAACTGAGATCTAATAGATATCAGTTTTACTAACCAAAATCAATTAAGATAGGTAACCAATGTTGGTATTACTTTTCGACGTCAGTTACTGTGTAAAATTGTGGCAAACAAAAAAACAAAATAAAGTTAGAAAATCAATTTACATGAGTTTTAAGGGTATAAATGGATATTTTAGAGTTTCAAAATGATCTCCTTTAGGTGTGAGATGCATCTTATCCCATTAGGCATGACAAGATGTAGAGAGGATTACAAATCAAGTTAGTCAAGAATTAGTCCATAAATAATGAAACATGCATAAATAACTAACTAACCAAGCCTATTTATTCCTATGGGAATTACAAAGGATAACAAGAAGCAAATGAAAGAAATCAACACCATATTACCTTCCCAAATAGATTCACCATACCCATGTGGATCAAAAACATTTTATCCCTTGATCAAGCATCTTTGTCTTTATCAACAATGGTGGGAAGCTCCTCCAATGCCTCAAGAACACTCCATAAAACCTAGGCTCTTGATTCCAAATCACCAAACTAGCCTATTAATGAAGCTTGAAAACAAAATAAATGATCAAATGTAAAGCCTTGTGGAAACAATTTAACATTATAACTTTGTAATATTCAATATTTTGAAAATATTTGAGCATAATAACCTTGCACCAAAATAGCTTAGAAATGATGTTCATGGCCTCTCTATTTATAGATTTATGAGAATGGTTAGGATCAACCATGACCATCCATCTCAATTTTGAGATGTGTATCCATGGATAATCCTAATATTTGGAATTAAATATATAATTATCTTCATCACAACCTTGGAAGAATGGGTTTTAAAGAGGTATGGGAGGCATCAACTAGGCATGGGTGACCCATAATCCTAATATTTGTGGTATTTATGGCCTGGGGATGTCTTCTTTAGAAATGAAGTCACCTGATGATGTAATTAATGGGAATCAATTTTAAAAAATAAATATTCAACAAGTCTAATTAAAAATTCACTTAAGCTCTTGATTTGGATTAATTAGCTTTGAACAAGGTTAATCAACATTTGTGTAGTTATTTGAAAATTTACCCTCAATTAATCAAAATGGTTAGAAAGTCATATTACTGGGTCATAATTTGAATGGAGAGGAATTGGAAGGTGATGTTAGATGCATTGAACATGTATTCCCATTTAGGATGTAACCAACACCAAATAACAAAGGTACATGACATGTACCAATGAATTATAAGAAAAGAGTGATCTAGAGCACTAAATGGCAAAATGGTCATTTTGACTTGAAATGATCTGATCAAAGTTAGCTGGCCCATAAAATTCATTTCCCTATTTAGGGATACTTTGACCTAAAATATCACTTGTAAGTGACAAGTTTGAACCATTTAGGGTGTTTTATGGATTTTGACCTAAAATGTACATTTGAGTGCAATTCGAGTAAGATTGACAATATAAACATAAATGGTGTTAGGAATTGGATGTCTACACTACCTACATAGTATAAACAAACCTCAGGCCACTGTAGTTCCCCTATAAATTTATATAAAATAGATGAATGATAATATTGATGAAGATGATCATTAGATTAAGTGAAATATACCGTCCCAAGACATAGGTAAACACTTGGGTAATAAGATAATCATAATTAGAATGGAGATAAAATTTAATTGTATTTGATGGAGAATTAATGATTGGATGAGAAATTTCCCACCCATAAGATGTTAATTCAAATGGAGTCTATCCACATAATACTTAAAAAATGACATCAAGAATAAAACCAAGAGGGAAACCTAATGGAAAATAAGATGACAAACAACTGAAAGATTTTTTGGCTTTATATCTATTTCTAGTTTTGGGATCTTCTAATTTATTAGTTTTTAGGACTTTTTATTTTTTGATGTTTTTGTGAATTTTTTTAATAATATATACATGAGTATTCTGTAAGTAAGATATATAGGGGAATATAAACAAATGTACCAAAAATCATCTAGCAAAGGAAGGAACAACCTTGAGTAGGGTTCAATAATGAATTGAGACATAAAGGGACTACCATTCAATAATAATTAATGATGAAAAGGAAGTGATGTGGAATGGGGAGAGGGAATTAACAAAGAGATAAAATAAGTTATTTCAAGGATTACCTAGCATGGAAACTATGCTGAATCACTCTAATTTTTTAAAATTATGCCTATAAAGATGTGATGATGATGACCAGAATATGAACTACTTGTTGACTATCTTGTAAATCCACATGTATTACATGTAGATCATAATCAAGATTAGGATAGCAATAGGATGTGGAATAAATATGAGGGTTGACTCAGGAATAGAAAGTGGAAGAAAGGGGAAAGGGAAGGGAATGTGAAGGGAATGACCCCAAGTAGAGGTCCTTATAGACAATGTTTAAACAAATCAAGCATAAAAGTGTTTGAAATGAATAATATTCATGGGCTCATTTATCTCTTGAACAATTTATTTTAGTAAACATGTATGCTCCAAAACCATGGTTTGCTGTAATAATTAATGGACCCAACCAGTTAGGATTAAATTTTCCTTTCTTTTCATAGTCCACTTTGGTGTTTTTGTGATTCTATTTCAGCACAAGATCATTAACTTTAAAATCACTATAAATGATGTGTTTTTTATAATTACAATGCAACCAATTTTGATATGCCTTGAGATGGTTCACTGTGGCTAGTTATTTGTCATTTAGGAGATCCATCTCTTATATCTAGGAAACTATGTACTCCTCATCATCAATGATACCCTTCAATGAAATACATAAAGAAGACAACTCAATCTCAATCAGAAGAATAACTTTAGAGCCAAATACTAGGGAATAGGGTGTTTCACATATATGTGTGTGGATATTGGTATAGTGATCCTAAAAGGTAAGGAATAATTGTAAATTCCAATCATGTCCAACATTGTCAAAAATATTATTAAAGTTTTTGACAATAGTCTTATTAGATGCCTCAACTTGGCCATTACCTTGAGGGTAATAGGGAGTTGACCATATATGTTTGATATGAAATTGTGCACATATGAGTTTCACTTCCTTGTTATTGAATGAATTTCCATTATTAGATATAATGGAAGAGGGAATGCCATAGTATAAAATGTGATGATTTATAATGAATTTGGAAATCTACTTATTAGTTACATAAGTGAGAGGAATTACTTCCACCCACTTAATAAAAAATACTAAGTGGTAATCATGACATGCTTATGTTCATTTAAAGAAGTGAGGTTTATATTGCCTATGAGATCAATCCCCCATGTTAAAAATGGATAAGGAGGTGTGATATACTAAAGTAATCTAGATCGAGCATGAATTAAATCTCCATGATTTTGAAAATCAAGGCATTTCATGACATAAGCACACACATTTGATTCCATTGTGGTCAATAACAACTTGTCTAAATGAGTTTTTTGTAAAGACCATTATGCTAATGTGGGCCCCTCAAATCCCTTTGTGCATGTCTTTAAACACTAATTTAGATACACCCAATTTTATATAATAGGGTGTACCACCAATTAAAGTATAATGGGATGTATTATGAATGAATTATTTTTGTTGATTATATGATAGTTCAATGGGAAGACTATGGTCTTAGTGGTTGGTGTATACTGTAGAGACTAGAATCATGTCACACACTTGCATGACTCTTTGTGTTGAAACCCCCCTTCATCCCCTTTTAATAATTAACCTTCCTAACCCATGTTTTCACCTTAAAATATTTAATTAAGTTAATTAAAATCCACTTATGCCACCTCACCTGGCCACCTCATCCTAAGAACAATTCTTACCCTCTGAGTCACCTTGAGACTTAGTCTCCTAATCCTAACTACCTATGACTTGTTCTCACCCCTAACATAAATTCCTAACTAACTACATTCTTCATAACCTCACAATTTTACCATTTTCTAATAGACACCACACTTGGAAAGATAAAAAATAGAAAATGGGCTAAAAATAGCCCTTTTACCTATTCTCATTCCATCTGATGTTGGTCAAACCTCAACTAATGTCAATGGGATTGCCGATGTTGGTTACTTAATTAAAATTCCAATTTGGTGTTTGGGTAAGAAAATAAATGATTTCCACATAGTATTTTGGAAATTAGAGTATCCTACATCATTTTTAACATCTAGGCTTATCATTACTTTACACAAATTGATCCAAAATAGGAATTGATACACTACACAAAGCTTGAACTCTTGAGGACCAACAACCCATGCTTGTCTTGTCTATTCATGCATTAGTTAATAAAGCCTCATCAGAGTCATCTATCTGATAGTCATAATTCACTCATTTCACCAATTAAGTATATATCAATGTTTTATAAGTCTTTAAACAATAATTTTATGATTGATTTACATTATATTGTTTATTGTTTCATGAACCCTGACTCCTTTCATGGAGGAGTTGTAAATATCCCCACCCATTTATCTCTGCCCTAGCATACCAATACTCTGTCCAGACTCACTGAGTCTTACCCACCCCCTTATGACTCTTCCCAACCTCACACCCTGACCATACTCTTATTTTAACTCCCAAAAAATCCTCTCTAATTCATTCTAATACTACTACCCTAATTGACATCGATGATCCCAGATAACATCGGTCCTTTGACTAATGTCAGTTTCTATGTTTCTAAACCAACAAACTCAAAACTAACTAACAACCTTCATAAAACATAGACCTAACTTATCAGCCTACACTATATTATCTTCTACTATACTCAGACTTGTAGCATGGTAAATAGAACTCTCTCTCTCTCTCTCTCTCTCTCTCTCTCTACTTGCATTTATTTTAAACTTTTTTTAAAAATAGCAATCTATCATATCAAGGAAGTTTCATGCTTCCCAGAATAAGCACATAGCTTGGAAATCCATGCATATCTCCACTAAAAACTATTTTATGTACTATTTTATTATATACAATTGTCTTCCTCCATAGGTAAAGATGGGAATCTACAAAGTCTGGAATAGTGCACACTTATCTAGGTTTTAAGCTCAAAATTTAGTGAAACATATATGTCTTGGTACCAAGGGGAACTAAAACCAAAAATACCACATACCATCTCTAATTTGGATAATTTTAGGTTGGCATAAGAATATTTTCAATGAAAAACTAATATTCATAGATGTTAGAAGACATTTATATCAAAGACCCAATAGTGACAACTACATTAGTTGATCTATTGTTGGCTCTCGGTATTTGATCAAATTGGATGTATTCAAATTTTTATTTAAGAATTTCAACAATGCCTTTAAAGGGAATGATATTTTATTCCTTTGTTTGATACTAATCAATAACCTAATTAATAATGAACTATGAGTCTCTATAGACAACCAACTATTGAATGTTCCACTACACTACAAGGTAAAGTCCTTCAATGAGTGCACATATTCTATAATATTATTGGTGTATGGAAATCTGATTTGAAATGCCTTGGGAATGATATAAATTATGTCATAATGAATAGATTAAATGTTTCTAAACCATGGTATGTAAATGAACCATCAAAGTATAGCTTCCATTAGATTTTTCCAGAGTGAAGATATATTCATTGAGGAAATGAATGTTCAAAGGATGTGTGTCTGACAAAGGTGCCTTGTTAAGTTGGTATATAATTACTTTCCCTTTGATAAATTTTTGATTAGTATATTCAATGTCAAACTCACTTAATAGCATAATCCATTTGGCCAAATGACCTTCCAATATGGATTTAGAAAGAAGATACTTGAGGGGATCAAACTTTAGAATTATGGTCTTGTTGTTCAACATGTAGTGATATAACTTATGGGATAAAAGGACCACTAATAAAAATGCTTTATCAATTGGTGTATATTTATGTTCATAAGTGACCAATGTCTTGATCAGATAACATATTGTAGTTATTTTCCCTAGTCATCATGTTGGGACAAAAATGCCACCAAGACAAGTTTAGTTGCTAAAATGAAAGTCAATAGTTGTTTTCCTAGAATTAGCAGGGCTAACACAGGTGGATTTTATAAATAGATTTTCAACTACTAAAATTATTCTTGAAAATAAACATTATATTGAAAGGTGGTGCCCTTACTCAAGAGGTGTGTGAAAAGATGGAAATTATCAAAAAGTTATGAAATGAATCGATAAATGGACTTGATTTTGACCTTCAAACTGTAGAGTTGTTTGAAATTAGAAGGGGAAGGAATTTATGTGATGGCCTTACTTTGGAAGGATTGAATTAAATACCACTATGTGATATAATGAATCCTAACAATTTTCCTAGAATTGAATCTAAAGACACATTACTTTGGGTTAAGGTTCACTTTTTATTTATGAAGGTGCACAAAGATTGATTATAGAAAATTTGGATGTCCTTCACTTGTTTTTGATTTTCCTATAATATCATCAACATTGTCTTCAATAATATCATGCCTCATGTCATGGAGGATTATAGTCATTGTATGTTGACATGTAGCATCAAGATTTTTCAAGCTAAATGACATGACCTAATAACATAATGTTCGACATAAAGTGGTGAACATTGTTTTATGTTGATTTTTAGTGCTATTTTAATCTGATTGTACCCTAAAAAACCATCCATGGGGGATAACATTTCATATCCTATTTTTGAGTCCATAATAATATCAATGTTGGGTAGTGGGAAATCATATTTTGGATATACCTTGTTGATGTCTTTAAAGTATGTACATAAATAAATACCTTTAGGTTTATTGATATCTAGGATAATATTAGATATCTATTCAAAATAATCAATGGGTCAAATGAATCCTTCTCCCAATAATTTCTCTATTTATTTCTTGACTAAGATAGTAATGCACACATGAATTTTTCAAATTTTTTGTTTAATATGATTCACATCCAAGTTCAAAAAAAGATGGTATATGAATAGAGATGGATTTAGCCCAAGGATATTAACATATTACTATGTGAATATGTCAATGAATTCTTAAATAATGAAAATTATGAATTTTAATTCCTCTTAAGTGAGGGATACACTCAAGATTAATAAGTTTGGGATCATCATCAGTATTAATGTTGACGTTCATAGTGTCTTCCACAAGAAGAGTGGAAAAATCCTATAATATGGTGAGTATTGATGGGAATTGATCTTCTCCATATGATTGTGGGCCATCAAGTTCACCCATGTAATACTAATTAGAATATTCCATGCAAGGTAGTGGGCATTCAACAAATGTTTGAGGGAAATCTTGGACTAACCACTCAAATGTTCATTGTTATTATAGGCTAATATCTAAGCCAAATATAATACATCAAATTGTATGGATATGCACTTCTTGAGGAGGAGAGTTAAATTCCTCATCCATTGAATCTTGATATAGGTATTCACCAAGGGAATAATATTTTTCTTTTACCCTAGTCCAAAAGTGCCTCAGAAAGGTTTTCACTAGAGGACCTCAATGTTTGAATTTCATTTTTATTTTGTTGACTAAGGATGTTAACATGTTCTCCAAATTAGGAAAAAGTGTCTAATGTTAACTCAAATCCTTTCTTATGTTATCTAATTATAATACCATATCTAAGGTCCAAGAAATCTAAAAATACTTATTCATTTTGAAAGTCATCTAATGGTCTAATGTGATTTTACTAAACTTGATCAATTAGTTCAAGATAATAGATTGTAAGAGGGGAATTGGATAAGGATGTAATGGTAATAATGTCATTGGTATCAAAGAGGTTCTTGTCAAATAACTCATTATAAATACTATAATAGGATTCTACGTCACTATGAGGATTGTCTTTGTTAGATGCCAAAGTTGTGTCACTCTTAAGATCTAAGGGGTCAATCCCAGGTAGTCTGTATCCAATGCCTCAAGTACCTTGATGATTATTTATAGAGACATGATCAATAATGCCTTGATACTTTACCCCAAAGCCCTTTATTTTGTAATCATGATTTTCCATGATCTTGTTATGAATGGGATATTTGGCACTCTAATAGCAAGAGGTGAAATCATCATTTTATAGCCAAGAGTCTTCAAAATTGTTGGGTTGTTAATGATTCATAAAAATATTTTTAAAAAATAGAGGAGGCCCCTTAGGAAAAGAATAAATATTTATACACCACTCCATATTGGTCCTACCATGGGATTTGGAAGATTAGGATAATTTGGAAATATGAAATATGTCTTTGATGCTATATGCACCAAGACCCTTATCTTCAATAGTGAAGTGAGAAGAAATTTAGGGAGGTGGAGAAGTATAATAGATTCAAGGTTACTTGGGTCAATATAATTATACTTGGGTCAATGTAATTATACTTGGGAGACTTAAGATATTTATTCTTGTCCTTTTTAGGTGCATTCTCAGTGCTAGGACAATAATTGTATTGACCATAATTGGCTTCCAAATGTTTAATATATTAGTATTAATATAAAACATCAAAAATAGTAACCTCCATTTAGGATTTGATATAAGGTGAAAGGGATTGAAAGGGATTGCATGTACTTCATAGATCTAAGGACAGAAAAGAAGTAAATTATGTGGCAGTTCAATATATATGACATGGAAAAAGATATCATGGGTGATAGGCCCAACAAAAATAAGCAAGCAAATGGTTCCCTATGATTCTCTTTCTGTATTATCATACACCTTCATCGTAATGTTATTTGGTTGTAAATATACTAAAGCATACCCCAAATATTTTACCAATTTTAATGAGGTGATATTCAAACCTAAACACTTGTCTATGAGAACCTACTTAATCTCATGGCAAAAAATGATGAGTTTGATGTAAAGAGGGTTATTGTGAAATGGACCAAGGTATGACATGTCACTTTGGTCAAATGTAAGTTGTTTACCTAGAGATAAATGCCCCAATAGTGTTTGGAATTAGGTAGGCTCAAATGTCATTTTGAACCTTAGATTGGCTTTGAATATCATACAATATTTATTTGTGAATTTCATACATATGTAAAATATCTAGAATAGAAAGTTGTACTAGTTTTTTATTTAATTATTCCACAAGGTCATATGGGTTTTTAGTGGAAGAAGATGGTTTGGATTTTTAAGGCAAGGTGTTTTGAACCAAGTTTTTTTTAGGTGTGGAGAAGGACCTTGGACTGTAACCCATGGACTTCGAGTTGTGATAACACAATTTCAAGTCAAAAGAGGATTACTTGAAGATGAATTGGAAGGAGAAGCTATAGTAAATATAATGATGACCTATGGATATTGAGGCAAAATAATGTTATTTAGAGTCTGAAGAGGGCCACTAGGATATGGAGGGGGTGGTCCTAGAATGGAAGGGCTAACACACTGATGGGTGTTAGAGGATTGAAAATGACTGATCTTAATAATGGCTATATAACTATTCATAATACGACCTACAAAATTATTGTAGTTGTATGAGACATTATGGTAGCCAATCTGATTGTTTTTGGAATCTTGACCTTGATTATGATTTTTTTGATTCTGATTATGACCTTGATTCTTATTATAATTATTTAAGTTATGATTATTCTAATTTTAATTATTGGGTTGGCACTCGTTGTTGGAATTGTACTTCAAAAATGGGTCTTTGTAGATACCCATATTTTGATTAAAAGTAGAATCAATGTTTCCATGTTCAATAGAATCTTTGATGAAGTGCCTAAGTTGCACAAACCTAAAAATTCCATGGCAATTGATAGGATGGTAATCATAGTATCCATTATCTCTATACCACATGGGTTTTAATTGGCCTTCTTCAAAATGTTTTGCATTTGGCCAAATGACCATGTTTACTATAATTAATTTATAGAATACCACTTTTATAGGTTTACCAAAGTCAAAGAATAACATTATTTATTATTGATTCATTTGTGAAGGTGGTCTATGTAGTGTAATGGATTGAGTACGTGGTGTATTTTAGAAAAGTGGTGGTTGTACCATTTTCACTTCTTGATTCAGTTCCTCCATTACCTACAACATTCTTATTTTTATTGAAAACTTTGGGCTTCTTAGATGTTCTTGCTTGTGCTTATGTTGGAGTTTGAGCTTGTGTCTTATTTCAAGAATGACTAAGCCTTTGTATATAAGTGCATTTTTAATTTGAACTCCTTCATCTATAATATATTTGAATATGTAATCATAATAAAGTCTTAGATTATGATATACTTTTAAGTTTAGATTAGAAGTGAAAATATTTTCTAGGTGAAAATAGATTAGCCAAACTTATAGCAAAAAACAAAGTCCCACCATGTTGTTTGGAATTGCATAAGTTCACCATGGTTAACTTTTGATCTATGTTATAAGAGAAGTGTTTAATTTTTTTTTTCAACAAGTCATCAAAGGTGCTAGAAGATCCCTTTGGCAAATGAAGAAACCACTCCAAGGCTTGTCCACCCAAGCTATGCAGAAATAAGAAAAGTAGGTATATGTTGCTATAGGCTACTTCTTGACATGACAAAAAACAATTCCTTCAGGTGTTATCTAGGATTACCCTTCCCTTGTATTTTTCAAAATTGGGCACCTTAAAGTGTGATTGGAAAAGTAATTGAAGGAAATTCATGTCAAATGGATATTGACATTTCTCATCAAATTTGTACTTCTTGCCCTGATTGCTTATTTAGATTCCTAGAATAACCTCTTTCATCTTTTGAAATTATTGGAGAGTAGGAGAATTTTGGGATATATAAGTTGAGTTTTTAAAGGGGGATTAGCTTGATTTGGATAAATAGTGGCTTGGGATTAAAATAAGTTGGAATGTGTACCCTTTGGGATGGGTTATTAGGATTATTCACCTTATAACTAGGATTGTACTAATGATAGGGTAATTTTTGTTGGCTTGTATTGGGAATTATATTAGCAACACATTATTGTGTTTGATTATTATACTATCAATATGGAAGAATTTACTATTAAAAAATAGGAACCTTTCACAAAGTGACTTGCTATTGGAAGGGGAATTGCTACTAATTAGTGGGAATTTATAGTTGACTAGAATGGGAAGATTGTGGATTAATAACGACTTGTTGGGGATTGATTATAACTTATTATAGTGGAAGTTTTACAACTTGTTATTATAAATTATTCACACTTTATTGTAGTGGTGTATAATTGACAATTTTTTTGTGGATTGGAATGTATATGATGAGGATTAGTCATAATTTTTTGTTGTGTAGTACTTGTATCTTGTTGTTATGGATCAATATAGAGTTTTCGTGATTTGGATGGAACTTGATGCGAGTTAGGAAATATGTGTGGATTGTTTGTAGTTTGTAGTGAAAAATCCATTAAAAGTGTTTTCTCAAGTTTTGTTAATGGATTTATGTTTGATGGAAGATTAGCTACTAGATCTTGTTTTTATTTCTCAAGGGGTGGATTTTGATCCTT
Organism: Torreya grandis; assembly: GCA_037957365.1. Taxonomy (NCBI): domain Eukaryota; kingdom Viridiplantae; phylum Streptophyta; class Pinopsida; order Cupressales; family Taxaceae; genus Torreya; species Torreya grandis. The sequence continues at coordinate 103,410 of JARHVA010005951.1, forward strand.
AGGTGGGCCATTATTAAAATAAATTGCAGCTAAGGAGGAAACTAAAGAAGCTAAAAGATAATTACTTTTATTTAATTAGGGAATATAAGGTGGATGGGTTTGGAGGGGTCTACAAGTTTCCCCTTCCCTTTGTTAGATGATTCTAGATTTTGATTGGTACTTTATACAAGAGTTTGTTCATGAGAGGAACTCAATTTTGGATGTATCTCCTCTATTAGAACATGGATATATACTTATTATGTTATGAGTGGTACATCCTTATATTTGGGTTAATGTACCTCATCCTTTAGGTTTTCATTATTTCAAAAATATTTGAGTGGATCATAAGATAAATTATCATCAAGAGCAGGGTTTAAGAAGCCCCACTTCATGTATACTTAGGCATGTTTACTTTGCTAATATTAATCTTAAATAAAATTTGAATGTTCAAATTAATTGGATTTGAATGTGTATAGAATATCTTGTTTATCAATTCAAATTTGATTTTCAAATTTGAAAAGTGTTATTTCAGTCAAATTATAATTTGATGTGATATTAGAATGCCTCTCGGTCAAAGTAAAATGTGTGATTGGACTTGTCAATGTTAAATTAGTATGTGTTGACATCTAATTCCTATCACTGTCATGCCAAGATTTCAAATCTGAATGAATTTATTCAATAACACACAAACTCGACCAAATTCACCAAAATTCTATAATTTGGTTACATATGTCATATACATGTGATATTTTACATCTATGTATCCATGATTAGGGCAATGAATTTTATGGAATTTTTATCTTATCCTAATTCACTTTTTTGATTCAAATTATGACCTAAGTAAAATGATGCTCTACACCATTAAAATCTTTTAATTCATATGTATACATCATGTACATGTACCATTTTGCATATATAATGTCCTAACTAGGGTATTACACTATACATAATTAACACCTTCCTATAATACAACTTCAGTAAAATTATGACTAGGTAAATTGACATTTTAATTAGTTTGATTAAAAAGGCAACCAATTTCCAAGAATTGTAAAAATCCTAAGTGAAATAATTTAAGCAAATTAAAATTGAATAAGAGCTTAAGTGAGAAATCCATGGATATTTATTGAATATCTATTATTGGAAATTAATAATTTAAAATATTTGGGCCATGATGTCACCCATGACATCATTATAGGGGTTTCATACTCAAAGCATCAATGGAGATAAATATCATGATTAAGGCTACTCATGCCTTATTAATGCTCTATTCTTCCAAATATTGATGACTATATTTATTGTTTAGCCCTCCAAAATTGAATGGATTTGTGACCCTCCATCTTATTCTTGAGATGGAGGGCCAAAAATTAGTTAATTCATTTTGGAAAAGATATAAATACATGATCTATGGCCATACCCTTTAAGATTTATTTATGTGGTGTTATTATGTAGGAAAAGATTCAAGAATATCTTTTTGGTGTAGAGAAACTATGTAAAAATTTATCTAGAGAGCTTCACTCAACCTTTCAAAATTGATCAAATCAATAGTTAAATCTATTAGTGCAAGGAGAGATGTATGGATGCACTTATGATACCACATTGATGAAGACTTAAAGCACCAAATCTAGGCCCAAACACGGTTAATGGACCGATCTTAAAGGAGGTCCATGTACGAAAAACATTGTCCATGTTTTCTTATCTAAGCTTCTTAAATACATTGATACATGCCCCTTAAGGGAGTAGGCCTAGCATGTTATGTAATTTATATTTGATTTTTCTTTAAATTCATGAACTGACTTGTTCTAGAATCTTATTCTACATTTTGGCATGCATAGTAAGACCATAACCCACAAAATTCTTCTAGTCACTTCTTATCATTTTATTTTGTAAAATTGTATTGTTAAATTTTGTGAAAATTGGCTAAAAATTTAACATTTTTCATTCTCAAGTCCATTATCTATGGGTTACAAATTTTTCTACTGTAGATTTGCAAATTATGAGATGGAAACCAATGAAATTGCTCTAGAAAACTAGAAAATTGACCAAGAAAATTATGAATTCATCCCTATGTTATACCCCTACTATGTATTTATGAATTCATAGATTTTATTTGAAAAATTATCTCTAGTAACTACGAATTCATTCTAAAGGTTTTTTTTTTGTTTTTTTCACTCAGTTAAAAATTTGAAAATATTAAATGTGAAATCACTATCTCTATTTGTGAAATTATTCTATTTTATTCTATATTTCATTTTATATATTTTATAGGATTTTCAAAATCATAACAAATTTATAGTTGTGAATTCGTTAAAAAATTATAAAATTGGAGCCTAAAGTTGTAAAATTACTTAATATAACTATGATATCATCTAATCAAGTTATGAAATTGGCTAAGTAAATTATGAAATCAACAAAGTAAGTTGTGAAATTTTCAAGTAACTATGAAATCACTCATATTGGCTTTCTATGTTTCTATTAATATATAATTTTGTAGTTTACACTTCACTGTGTAACTATGAAATTGTTCTAGAGAGCTAATTTTTATGGTTTGAAGCTAACTTGTAAGCTGCCTTCAAAATATAATCAAGTGTAAATTAATCCCTAATATTTATTGCAAGGAATTAAACAAAGGAGAAATATTTTTAACACATTAATAAATACATTTCACATCTATTCATTGCTTAAAAATATTATAAGTAACTTTCAAAGTTACAAAAACTCAAGGCTAAATTTCATTCATATTTCAATAAGTACTTTAAAAAGAATTAGATCTCTTAAGAGCAATTTTATTTTTGTTCTTTATTTAGCACTTAGTTTTTTGTAAAACCTTGTGTGTATGCTCTCCTTTTGTCCCATTTAGGGAACTTGGGTGACCAAAAATGCATCATTTTTCATTTTGTTGAGTAAAAAACCCAAAAAAAGTCATGTATGCTCTCCCCTTGTTCCTAGTGACTTGGGTGAGTCAGAAATGACCTAGTTATTCCATTTTTTATTTTTCTACATTGGCTTGTAAGTATAAGTTTATTACTCCTCATGAGTTGTTTAAGATGTCTTTAACCTAGGGTTTCATCTCAAATAATATATTAACCCCACTCTTAAGTGGGGTATATAAATTGGGTGTACCGTAAGATTGGATAGTGGCTAAGTAGTTAGCCTAACAAGTCTAATGAGTCCCTAGGCCATGCAACGGTATAGACATTAGAATTCACCAAGTAGTACATGACTAAAGTCTTGTTAAAAGGAAAAAACCTTTACATAAAAAGATAGATGAATTGGATATAATTGATGTGAATTTTGTGCCCAAGTGTTTTTAGGCATTTATGGACCATTTAGAAAAGCCAAATTGAAAATTTAGCTTGATTGACCCTACTTGTCATGAAACATCCAACCAAATGCCAAGTTACTTCAACATTTAAGTTCCTTGCCACATATAAATTATTTAAAGATAGATAGGGATTAAAACCTATAACTACATACACTCATTTTTTGATTAATAATTAATTCCTTTTAAGACTGATATATTGGTGGAAAATGTGGGAGATACTATGCATACCTCATGTCAGTTCAGCCTAGGAATGTGCACTTAGGTGATATTTTATATTTTACTTACATTATGAGTTTGAAATAACCATGTAACATAAAATAAAACAAGTCCTAAGGATTATCAAACCAATTTTAAAACCCATTTTCAAGTATTCTATCTAAACAAAATAGTTTGCACTTGAGTCCTGTCTATTACTTGGGCTTGAGTGTTTTTACTCTTTATGTTTAGGTTGCATCACTTAGATTGGATTTTTATTTTATTTTAGAGCATTACCTAAGATACAGTCTTATTTTTATATTTTACACATTGAAATATACCTATACATTAAGGTGTTATGCTATTCACATTACCATTTGGCACTTAGCCATTTCAAACAACATTACATTTATCATTTGAAACAATATCCTTTATCTCACTTGGTACCATTATGATACCCATTTGGTTTTCAATTTTGAACATAGGTTTTTTTTGCATTTTCCATATACCCTAAGTTTCTAGACCCTTTGAATTTATTTTCTAGTGTGTGTAGTTACATTGCCCATTTTCTTCTAAAGATAAAACTTTGACTTTCTTATGTTTGCCATATGCTCTAAGTTACTAAACCATTTGAAATTTTTATAATTTTATGAGTGAGACCAACCATAGTCTCATTGTAATTTTATATGGTACCAATACATTTTAGACTTAGGTTTACTTGTGTTAACTTACACTCTAAGCTCCAAGATTGTTCTACCCTCTTCTAGTTTGCTGATTTTGACCAACCAAGGTCAAGTGTTCCAAAAACTTCTCTTATTCTCATTATGTGTCGATAAATTATGAAAACCAATTCTAAAATTTTCTAAGGATGATTTTATAGTTTTTTTAAATCTCTAAATTAAACCAAAACTATGTTTGAAACATTGGTCAAAGATTGAGGACTATTCTAACCATGCAGAGATACACTCATAGTGGGGTCGATTATGGCCTTAATTATGAGGAGGAAAATTTCTATGATGGAAAAGAGAACTCAATCATGTATGAATAAATCCATCCATTTGTGGGACCCAAATAATGTCAATACATTAACAATCACCCACTTAAAGACAAAGATGAGGCTCTATTAAGATAGATAGAATCAAGAGCTAGACTCCCTCCAATTTAGTTGAAGGAATAATTATATACCCTCATTAAAATAGAAGAGTAACAATACTAACTTGTTATTGAATAATAATAACCTCACACTCAAGTACCCAAACTAACCATTAATTCTTTTATAAAATAGAAGGGTCTTGTTTTATTATTTTCAGAATAATGGGGTTTTATTCCTGGTTAAATAAATAGGTTTGAGCAAAGTAAATTAGTAAATAATATGAAATAATTGAGCTACTGATTTGTGTAAATAGATTTGTATTTTTTTATTTTCTAAATATAGTAATAAATAAGATAAATCTAACTTATCTTATTGTAAATGATCTGGATTGAGGTAGGGTTTGATACTAGAGGAGCAAGACTAAGAAACTATCAAAAACTAGATCTTGAGGTCCGTTTCTAGATTGGATAGGAGCATTGAAAGTGGGACACCCCACTATCTAGAAATGTAGTCCTTTTTTGGTGATATTGTCTAGGTGGTATAAGCTTTCTAGGTTCTATTTAGTAGGTGTGTGTTACCCTATTAGTGAAATATTGAAGCCTAAAAGCTTGTAAAACTTGTTATGTGTCTATTTTAAATATTCAAAGCCATAAGAACTCTTTGTAATTGAAATTGAATAGAAACTTGGAAAAAATAGAGAAGGGGTTAGTGTGTAAAGGATATGATGGGTGCACTTCACACCCCATGTATGGGCACACTACCTATATGCCAATACTCTGATGAGGGATCAAACTAATGTAGTTCTCCCATTGAAATGATTGGTGTAATTATGTACAATAAATGCAACTATATGCAAAACTAGATGTAATTTGGATGGATATGGATTGGTGTAAAGGTTTGAATAAGCTTTAAATGATCTTGGAAGGCTATATGCAGAGAATAGGGAAGAGTGCTTGAGTTTACTTGCTTGTATTCTTGCTTCTTTCCTGTAAATGAGTGTTAACCCTTCTAAATGGAATGTGAATAAACTTTTATAGGGAAAATAATGATCATGGGTTAAATGAATTTATGTGTTGCTGACAGGGAAAAAATAATGATTCAAGGGAATATGATCGTTATAACTAATTTTAAACCTAGATAATAGTGCTAAAATTAGGACACCCTGGGTTTCAACACTCTTGTCTAAGTTGGGCACTATTTTCCTAAGGGAATGAGGCCTAGGGGGATGGATTTGGTCTTGAAAGAGATGCTTAGGCCTAAAAGGGTTAAGTCTAGAAAGTAGGGGATGACTGGGAATTAGTGAAAGAATAACCGAGAAGGGTTATGTGAGTAAGAAAGAGGACCTATGGATTGGTTGTCATTAGCCATGCTTAAGTCATCTAATTTTGCATTTTATATGTCTACATTCCCCCATGTGCACCCCCTCCCCCCCCTTATTCTAGTGATGCAACAAAGTGAAATACTAGGATAAAAGAAAGTAAAAATCATACTTGAACTTACTTGTAAGGGAGAGGCTCATGAAGTTGTGTGATGTTAGATGTGCATAGAGAGAGCACAATGTGAAGTGTGAATTTATAATGAAAACATAAAATTAGATTAGTTCTTACTAGATACACTATATCTAAAATAAGAATGTACAAAATTAGAGTAAGAGGAAGAGAAAGGAATGAATAAACCTCATCAGGTACGTGAACTAATACAAAACCTATTGTGATTCTAGATTATGCTAGATGATGCTAGGTATATGTTGAATCTAGAGTAATATCACGAACATAGCTGAGTGCTCAATTCCCCAGAAGGTGGCTCAAGAATGCAAAGGCTATCCCTTTGGATCCATATTCTCTAATTAAGTGAAGTTAATGAATCATGTGGGTGATAATAAATATTTAGACTGTGTCCAATCCCTCTGAATAGGTTTCTCAAGAATATAAAGGTTGGCCCTTTGGCTCCATCATTGCCTCATGAAGTGAAGCTATGAAGTGATACCAGTATAGAATAGATGTCATATGAGATGGCTCATGGATCCCATGGATGTTATATAAATATGAAAATGTGGTATGGATAGCCTAAATATATGTTAGAAATTAGGCCACTCTTGGCCATGTCAAAAGATGGAAGTTAGGCTTGTATGAAAACCACTCCACAACTAATGTACTAGGCTTATATGAAAGCCAACTCAGGAAATCAGGTACTCAAAAAGTTAAATTTGTATGAAATTTCAACTTGAAAGTGATGTCAGCCACCTATAGATAGAGTAAGGCATGTAACTACTAAGAATGCTTGGATAATAAATTAAACTTATAAATAAAAGAAGACCAATGTGCCATGCACATTACCCCTAATCAATGGTATCTAGAACATGGATTCTAATCTATAAGTTATGTCAACTACCTAATCTCAAATTGAAAGTGAGAACCATCATGTCATGCATGATAACCCCTTATATCTAGATTCTCTAAGAAAATTGTACTAAACTGTTGATTTTGACTCATTTGGATGTGCAAAAATTTTATCTAAATTGCATTTTTTGCCTATTTTAAAAAAACTTGAGTATTTTTCTACTTGGACAAGAACTCCAAAATGAGGAAACCCCTATATTTGTCTTTACTATCCATTTTTATTTCTATTATCTTGTGCTAAAATTGGTTGTTAATCTAGAACTATCACTATTTTTATTCTCTGTTCTGACTAGTTTAACCTCTAGATTATGAGCTAGGTGATCTGAATGCTACTATTTTGAATTTTAAAAGCTTTAATCTCTATGAAAAAACCTTTGTTTGTTTCCCTCTCTTATAAAGGTAGGAATGATGAACCTGTAATGACTTCCCTCAAAAGGAAAGAGTCTTGTAAGTGTGTTATGATACATAGATACATGATATAGCAATGATATTTGTCAAGATATCTATAGGTATAATTTTTTTTGTATTAAGAGATTATCAGATCAATAAGGGTATGCCTAGATAGATATACCAATGTATAATCCTATGAAAAGTAATAAAATATACTTGGAAATGTTTAGATGTTAGTTGTTAGTTGGAGGGATAGAGCATGATGTCCATCATGGCATCCAAGAAAGCAATAGAAATGTATGATGTGGATCATGGCATTTCACACATTGAGAAGTAAAAAAAGAAATCAATCAATCAAGAAGCATACAGGGATGGCCAAGGGGCCATGAAAACAAGGGACATGGGCACATGTCACTCAAATTAGAAAGTAAGCATAGAAGGCATGTTCAAATGTCACATACACATACAAGTGAAATAAGCAAAGTTGTCACAAGGGCCATAGGCACATAGAAGACTAAAATCAAATGACATTGGAAAATGTCCTAAGGCACACACATGAGTATAAGTAAAGGAAATTAGAAAATGTCCTAAGGCACAAATAGGATATAAGTAGGAATTGGAAATATAATCACACAAGCTATACTAAGCAAGGGTAGAAATAATTTAATAATTGGAAAGATAAAATCACATATAACTAATTAAATCAAATGTGAAAATATGCAAAACACGTGTAGTACAAGACTAGGTATATGCTAAGAAATACACAAGTGCTAGATACTAGTGAAATGTTTAAATAATAATCTGTGTAATCTTAGGAAGGAATGTACATCAACATGATAACTCAGAGTGTGTAGTGTAGGAATGACATAACTTGGATGGTGTAGTCATGTAGAATATTCCCCCAGTGGGTAGGTATATCGATGTGTGTCTTGAATATAGAAGTATAAATGCCCCTTAATGGGTAGAGTGAAGCAATCAAGTAGTTAGATGTCACTATACAAACTCAAAATAGATCAAGTGAAGCATGGTAATGTAGATAAATTGACATACAATAACATGAAATAATAAATGTAAGTCCTATCAAGATAGTAGTAATGTAAGGCATGGATGATGCATACAATCAAAATGTTTTTGGTATTTTGGTATATTTGAATGTTTTTATATTTTGATTTTATTTTTGTATCATTTTTTTATTTTGATATAAGCTATGTACAAGTAAAACTAGGAAGAAATGATACTAATTGATGAGTCTCAAATGAGACTCCCTGTTATGGTGTCCTATATCAAATAACTGAATCACATGGGATCATGAGGCATGATTGAATGTCTAAGATTATAAAGCTAAAATATATGTACATTGTAACTACTCTAAAATATCTAAAGTGGAAACCAAATGTGGGGTCCTCCTATAACTTTGAGAAGTGGATGTAACTATAGGTATCTTAAGGACCCATCTGGAAGTAGAAAAAGCTCTTTAAATAGGTTATCTTTGTGTAGCTGCATGAGACCTTAATGTTACTACTCTAGGTGTGAACACTATAGCCGAAATATATCTATAATCCTTAAACTATAGAGGTGTGTGAACCCTCTATACTAGAAATGGATGCCAAAACTATGGCTAGATCTGAACTGGAAGCAAAACTAAAACTGGAGGAGAAATTGAGATAGGTGGAAGACCTAGAGCTCGTGTTTATAAGCTAGTATAGGGCTCTAAAATGAGGTGTAATGACTCATAAATAACTCTACTGAATGTTATAACTTGATTAGTGTGAATGCATTTCATGCATCTGTGAACTATAGAAGGTACTACCCTAAGTTTTTGAATCCATGGTCGAACAAGTAATATGTCAAAAACTCCTACACTAGGAACTATAGTGAATGGTTTTGCCAAATATGTAGGACCAACCTATGGTAGAACTACTATCTTTCCTAATAAATCTTGTATATACCCACTAAAACTACTAATAACTATGTCTATCCAAGTGATATCCTACTCTGAATAACCCAAATGCTATAGTAGTGTCAAGGTGCACATGTTAAGGCTAAAACCATTATCAATAAGCACACTATAAATAGGTTGATTATGAATATGTGCTTTGATAAAAAGTGTGTTATAACCTATATTATCGTCCATAATCTCCTAATCTAAAAAATATATTAAAGGTCTAACTAGAACTCTGAACTTATACACACCTATCATACCTCTCAAAGGATGTGCCTCAACTAAAGGTGCATGGTATGTATGGTGAAAACTTGAGGTGTCCTCTTTCTCCTATTTAGAATGCTATGGAAAAGGATTTGAGAATATTTTCAAAGCTTTATCTTGTGTTGGATTTAACTTTGGAGGCTCATTTGAAGTGCTCAGATCAAGTAGATTATCATCTATCAAGTCTTGTATCTTATGTCTCAAACTAATGCATCTATTTATTATGTGGCCTAATGCCCTATGAAAATCATAAAATGCATGCTAATCATATTCCCATAGAAGAGGCTTTGCTGGGTCAACTTCCTAGATAGGAGGGAGAGTGATGATGTTACATTCCAATAACTAATATAAAACCATGGCTAGAGAAACTGATAGATTAGTAAATCAATGATGAGGAGGTGCTGATAAAAACACATGCTGAGGGGGATCTAAAGCTACATTGATTATTGGTTGATTATGGTTCTTATTTTCATTGATTTTAACCTTCTATGGGACTTTGTTATTACTCTTGTTTGTTGTGTCTAAGATACTTGAGTACTTAAGTTTGCCCATTGAAATTATCTTGAGTTCTCATTCCTTTAGTGTATGACACAATTTAGTGAAGGAAGAGAATCACTTGAACATGATTAATTCTTGAAGTGATGATAGAAGACTCTATTTAAAGAATTCCTATAACTCTTGATCTACCATGGGACTAGTCATCTTAGCCAAGATAGTCTTATACCAAAGAACATAGTCTGTGAGATGCTCATTTGGTCATTTTTTTATCAAGCAATTTGAGTATATGAAACCTTATCACCAATGTTGATAGTGAAATGTGCTAGGAACATGTCTGCTAAAGGATTGAATGCCATGACCGACTAATTTAGTAGACTATAAAACCATTGTAAAGAATAATCATTTAGACTCTATGGAAATAACTTGATAAGTAGATAATCATTAGGTACATAATCTAAACATGCTATGTGAAAATATCTAAAGTGTGTCTCTAGATCACCCTTGCCATCATAAAGAGTAAGCTTGGGTTAAACAAAACCTTGTGGTAAGGGTGTAGAAGCAATATGACATGACAACGGTGTATATCAAAGAGAAAAAGAATCCAAAGCCTGTGTAGGTCTAGTGGTATGTTGCTCAAGATGTTACACCTTGGATTGAAGAGATCTTATCTCTTGAATAAGGGATAATACATCAAGAGAAAGGGATGTACTAGCTGTAACTAGTGGCATAGAGGCAGGTTGGGATGCTATAGGGGGTTGGTGAGACATAGTTGCCCCCATAGTGTCATTTTTAATTGGTTGCTCTATGGGAATGGAATACTCAACTTGCTTAGCATTTTTAATTTCTATGATAGATTGCAAAATTAGTGTATTATCATTAGGCTATTCCTTAAGTCATTCTCTAATTTTTTTTAAAATAAAATCTTTGTTGAGTACAACTTCATTATCAATAATGGATGGAAGTGGATCAGTGGTCCAATATGTTGGAGCATGATCATTGGTGTGTACATCATCATTTTTATTTTCATAATACTTTTTGTCAAAATTATCCTCATTGAAATTGGTGTAATCTGGATGTGTAGAATTTGACTGGAACTTGAGTTGGTTATTTATCCATGGTATATGGCTGAGTTGCATGAATCTAGGTGAATTCAAGAGGATTACCACTAAGTCTTAAAATTCATCTTGAAGGAAGAGATTCAAGGAACTTATGTGGCATAAGGAAAACAACTTGGGTAATAGTATAAATGATTAAGCTGATATATTCTAAACAAGGAACTAGAATATGCATAGAAAGGATATAGAGCTCCCAAACATGTAAGGTGATACCTCAAAAAGCAAATAGGTGATATTATATGTAACTAGGTATTTTTCAAAAATATTTATGTAAAATACTATGAATTTTTGAATTTAAAATTGATTTTTTGAGTTTGATATGCAACCAAAAATTTAGAAAATGATTGGAAAAGTATTGGAAAATAACTGGGAACTAGTTGATACAAATAGGGTTTTTTGAATGATATTTAAAAAAAATTAATATAATAAAAAAATTAGAGACAATTTTTAGAATTTTTGTTGAAAAATTTAGGAAAAATCAAAAAATATTTCTAAAATTAACAATATATTTTTCCTAGTGTTTGGAATGTGTTTGTATGCAAGGACCTAATATGTGCAAACTAGGGTTTTAACAAAATATGTGATATTTTTGAAATTAATTTTTAGATTTATAATTTTTAAATTAAAAAAAAATCAAAAAATTATGGAAAAAAATTATAAATAATTATCCCTAGTGTTTTATGTAAAATTTGAAGTAAGTCAAGTTTACCGAATGTTTTATTATTTTTAGAATAATGGGGTTTTATTCCTAGTCAAATAAAAAGGTCTGAGAAAAGTAAATCAGTAAATAATATGTAAGAATTGAGATACTAATTTTTGTAAATATATTTGTATTTTTTCCTTTTCTAAATATCTTAATAAAAATAAATAAATCTAACTTATCTTATTTCGAATGATCCATACTAAGGTAGGGTCTGATAATGGAGGAGCAAGACTAGGAAACTATCAAAAAATAGATCTCAAGGTTCATTTCTAGATTGGATAGGAGCATCAAAAGTGGTACACCTTACTATTCAATAGTGTAGTCCTTTTTTAGTGCTATTATTTAGGTGGTCTAAGCTTTCTGGGTTCTATTCAATAGGCTTGTGTTACCTTGTCAGTGAAATATCAAATCTTGGAAGCTTGTGGAGCTCATTGTATGCCTGTTTTAAATCTTAAAATCCCTAAGAGATCTTTGTGCTTGAACTTAAATAGAAACTTGGAAAAGATATATGACATGTTAGTGTGTAAAGGATATGCTAGATGCACTTCACACCCCATGTGTGGGTACATTGCCTACATACCAATACTCTAAGGAGGGATGAAGCTAATGTAGTTCTTCCATTGAAATGCTTAGTGCAATTATGCATATATGTACTTTGAATGGTTAAGGACTGGTGTAAAGGTTTGAATAAGCTTTAAATGATCTTAGAAGGTTGTATGTAGAGAATAGGAAAGAGTGATTGAGTGTACTTACTTTTATTCTTGATTATTTCCTGTAAATAAGTACCAACCCTTCTAAATGGACTTTGAATTGCCTTCTATATAGAAACTAATGATCATGGGTTAAATGAATTCATGTGAGGCCAATAGGGAAAAAGATAATGATTCAAGGGAATATGATCATTACAACCAATTTCAAACTTGGACAACAATGCCAAAATTAGGACACCTTAGGTTTTAGTGCTCTTGTCCAAGTTGGGTGCTATTGTCCTAAGTGAATGAGGCTTGGAGGGATGGTTCTAGGCCTGAAAGATCTACCTAGACCTGAAAGGGTTAAGTCTGAAAGGCTAGGGATGATTGGGAATTAGTGAAAGAATAGCCTAGAAGGTTGTGTGAGTAAGAAAGAGGACCTATGGATTGAGTGTCATTAGCCATGCTTAAGTCATCCAATTTCACATTTTATGTGACTTTATGTCAATTATTGGATCCTTCCACAAAAAGTCACATTGTTACATCTATGATATAGAAAATTACTCAACATTATGTTGATCAGCTTGTTATTGTTATAATAACTTATTTGGCTATATCCTCGCTCAACAAAACCATGAATATAGAGTAAAATTAATTACATAGACAATCAGACCAAGTTAATACTACCATGAGATAGATCTTTAGCTCCTCTCAAACAAGTTTTACTAATAGATGCTTCAAACCAAGTTCCACTTAACACACATCACATGTTATTTAACCATCATGATATGATTTTTAATGCATAATTGATACTTATCAACAAGTGTTAGATCACTCCCAATAATAAACCATAAACAATTTACCTCCCCAACAAGTAGTGGATAATTTACAAAAAGTTAGACCATCTTTTTATAGTTCATGAAAATAACAAGTTCTTCTTCCGAAATGTTAATGACAACACCTTCTAAATTAACACTAGGTTCCTCAAAATCAACAAAAAATACCTGGGGATCAAAAAATAACTTATTGAATCAATAACATCATACATATTTCTATGTGCCTTAGAACCATAAAAAAATGTTAAACCAAGCACACAACTTAGGATATAGGGTGTACATTAACAAAAAGACTATGTAGGGAAGATCTATCCCTATGCACACCAATCCCAACCAAACCTACCAGTCTATGAATAATCAGTAAAACCATTTCCTTCAACCAAAAACTGCTCCAAATATCTAAGAGTAGAACACAATGAAGGAGGTAGTCTCAAGGATTCAAATAGGTAACTAGACCAAAAAATACAAGTTTAAATAGATATGCCCATATCCATTTGATGTAAGTATTATTCAAGTACCCTTCACACCTCATTTTAGGTACCAAATTTGATAAATATAAATGAAAGGGTGATCTTAGAGATCATATACAAGCCTTTTTTATTTCAAGCCAAGAGGTCACCTATAATAGTGTGTATTTTCTACACTTGTTTCCACATAGGTTGGGTGGACAAGACTTAGAGTGGATCCTCAAATTACCTAAAGGATTAGTAACCACTTTTAATGATTTATCATAGCAAATCATTAACCACTTTTGTTACAACACTAAACATGAGATAACAATGTTTTACTTATATAAATCCAAACAAAGGGATGGAGAAAATTTTATGGCTTATCTACAATGGTGGAGAGGATTAGATATCACTTCTAACATAATTTTCTAAACAAAAAACTAGCTGATATCTTTGCACATAACCTACACCTTGAGGTTGCTCATAATCTATGACTCACTTGTGCCAACACATTTGAATAAATCATAGACAAGGGTGCATATATTGATAAGTCACTTATTTGTATGGCTTGGTCAATATATATTCTGAATCTCAAACCTCAAATCAAGCTCAAGCACCTATTTAGATAAAAATAATAGTTATTTAAAAGCCTAAGGTATTTAATAAGAAAAATAACATGGTGGGTAATGGGGTTACTGAGTCATGACATGTGCAAATAGTACAAGCACCACCTATTCAAAATACACCTATTAATCCATCACTTCAACTATAAATAACTCTAATATGCATGACATTTCCTTGACACAGGATCTTTAGGGACCTAGGGGAGCCCATTGAGTAAGTGTTCAAGAAATTAGTGGATGTTAATATGATTATTCGGTCTGTGCCAAAATAATTTCCTAAGGATTGGCCTAAGCCTTATTGGTATAATGAAAATGAATTATATGATTTTCATTATGTTATTATCCATGTAGTTTATAGATGTGTAGAAAGTAAGACAAATTATTGAAAATTTGTTAGAGAGTTGAGAAATTGAACTCAACTATAGACCTCCCCCTAACACTAATCAAAACATGGGTATCTATAAATATCCCTTTCCCAAAAATAATGAACAACTTTGGAGAGTGAATCTGAACAAAGGCCAAGATCACAATCAATAGTACAATCAAGGTTACAATTAGAATTGAAATCAAAATAATAATTGTAATCAAGATCATGACACCTGAACTAATCAAATTAAGTACAATGTTATGCCATATGATTATATTAACACTATAGAGTGTATTATAAATAATCAAATCCCTGCCATTAAGATCAAGTCCTATGTGCCATCCAATATGGTCCAAAATGTTAGTTTCTCTATTTTAGACTTGTCATCCTCTATTTTAGGTAATTCTACACCTCAATTTCTATAGGTTACAATTCATGGAACTACTTATTCCTTTATTTACAATAACTCTCTCCTAGCTCAAAATTATGTAGTCACAATTAGATGGTTGAGATTTATCCTCCATGGCCCTTTTCCTTCCTTTGATCTTAAGCTAAACACTATACTTATTTTAATCAATCCTAAGCCAAACACTATAACAATCAAGACTTATACTAAACTAAACATTATGCTAGCTAAGACTAAAGCTACTTATTTAATTATTGAGAAGTCATATGATATTCATGACTATCTAAGAAAAACATCTACACATATCTCTATTTTAGATTCCTTGCATGCATTTGAAGTTCATAAAATCATACAAAATGATTTCCTTCAAAAATCCACTATGACTGATGACATTAATTATGACCAATTCCAAATGCTTATGGAATATTTGTCTCCAAGATAGAAACTTACATTTGACCACTGAGATATGTCATCCCTTGGTCCCCTGCATTACAATCCCTTATACATTTAAGCCATTATTTCCCATCATAAAATCAAATAGGTTCTTATAGATAATGGTTTTGGATTGAACATAGCATCATTGAAATTGGTCCAATCATTGGGGTATATGGTGACATATATGCAACCATATACCATCATCATTAAATATTATGATAATTCAAAAATATAATATGTGTAAGAAACATTTATTTACCAATCATTATTGGGCTTGATACCCATGATACCGTATACCATGTCATTGATATATAACTGCCTTACAATCTACTTCTTGGTCATCTTGAGCTCCATAAAGTATGAGTAGTCCCTTACACCCTACATCAATGAATCAAATTCACCCATTCTAGTCTAGAGGTCACTATTTACAATGATTTATATCCAAATCAATATTGTAAACATTTAGAGGTTGAGTACAAAAAAAGTACTTTTATCCTAACATTAAACTAGCAAGCAACAAAGGTAAGGGATTGGTTTTTGAACCTCTCAAGTCCATTTATATTGACATTAGTTACCCCAATTCCAATTCTATTGATCTATTTCCTACTACCATGTCCACCCATTTCATTATTTATAATAATGGTATTTCCACATATAACATTCACAATGTATTCCACATCGATAAATTGCCTAAGTCTCCTATGTTCTATGGCCATCCTAAACCATCTACAAATCATGGAAATACCATCATGATTTTATAAAATAAAGATAAATACACTTTATATTATCCACTTATCTTTGTACCTAATACATCACCCTATAAATATTAGGCCACCATCATCAAGGGAGGTTGGCTGTATGGTGACAATTTTGTTAATTACTTACATAGTGACAAGTATCCTATACCAAAAATAATCATGGATAGATTGGAATACACAAGAGGAGGATTTGGATCCAAAGTAAAGGGAATTATTTTACCTACTTTAATTACTAAATCTATGGGGAATTGAGGTCTTAGATTTATACCACTTGTGGGTGACCCCATTAATTTTGAAAGTGATTCCTCTTTAGCAACCAATAATGAAACTTTTGATAGTGATATAACATCCCATTATAGTGGCTATGGTGAGATAGAAGATATTAATTCATTTGATTTAAATTCCATCATGACCATTACAACCCATTATCCCCTTACACTTCATCATCCTAACCTAGTCGATTGGGACCAATAAGACTATCATACTCTTGGATGATTTTAGAATGATGAATATATTTTTGAGTTCCTAGGCCTTCAAGATAAATTACCACCTGGTGATCAAAATCAAGGTTTCAACTTCCATTTTGACCC
Organism: Torreya grandis; assembly: GCA_037957365.1. NCBI lineage: Eukaryota > Viridiplantae > Streptophyta > Pinopsida > Cupressales > Taxaceae > Torreya > Torreya grandis. The sequence continues at coordinate 120,463 of JARHVA010005951.1, forward strand.
TACTACTTATTTTAGAGACAAGGTGAACTTCTTTGGTCATGATAAAAGTAAAACATCAAGATTGTTTGGTGAAAAACTCTTTGGGGTGCCCCAAAATAGGGAAAGAGTAAAGAGAAAGACAAGTCCTTGAGTGAAAACATATTTTAGGCACTCTTGGATGGGGAATTTCACCTCTCTCCTCAAGAATAAAAATGTCCATATTGTCCAAGCATTACCATTGGTTCTGGTATCAATACTGAAGAAGAAGTTTTTGAATACCTTACTCAAGATTTTCCTAAGGTATTTACCAACTAGTCATTATCTAGCATGGTAGATTCATATTCCTCCTATATGGGCAAATATTGTGATCAATAGGCAGCTGAAGAGGATCCATTCTCTTATTTACCTACTATTTTTGAGGATGGCTCAACATTAATGGTTAAAGATACTATGAAGGTAAACATTGGTATATATAATGATCCCAATATGGTTTATCTAGGCACATCCATCATTAACGAGGAGTGTGAATTCATGATTACCATTCTAAAAGATTTCATTTACATATTTATATGGTCTTACTCAAACATTCCTGGTCTTGACCCTTCATTGGTGGTATATCACTTGGATGTTCATCTAAATGCCAAACCAGTCAAATAAAAATTATGAAAAATACATCCATACATAGCCGTCTTGGTAAAAAATGAGTTAAAAAAGTGACTAGATGTAGGGTTCATTCAACCACTCAACCATTCTAGGTGTATCTCTAACATCCTCCTAGTCATCAAAAAGTAGCAGGGCATTCACCTATGTACTAATTTCAAATACATTAATAAGGCATTCCCTAAAGATGGTTTCCCACTACCTAACATTGACATCATAATCGATTCAATGGTAGGCTAAGAAATGTTGTCCATTATGAATGGATTTCTAAGATATAACTAGATTGAGATTGCACTTGAACACCATCACAACATCATATTCACCACTCCATGGGGAACTTTTTGTTACCAAGTCATGGCTTTTAGTTTAAAGAATGTAGGTGTAACCTATCAGCATGTCATGACTATCATCTTCCATGACATGGTGCATGACATAATTGAAGATGATGTGGATGATATCTTAGTTAAATAAATAACACATTTAGGTGACCCTAATGTTCTACGTGTTAGGAAATAATTATATTAGTGCTCACATTTATTAGTGGTGAACAACAATATTATATGGATAGATTTTAGGTGGGTTGTCATATGACTACTTATTTTTGTGTGTATGTAACTCACTCAATAAAGGAGATTGAGTGAATATATTTAGCTTATCTTTGATATATTCTAGGGAATAAAATACAAGTGGATATATGAATGAAAGCTAGATATAAGGTTGGTTTCCTAGAAAATATGACCAACTATTTTGTATAAATATTCCTATCATTATTGAATAAAGTAGTGAAGTTGATTGATAATTTATGATCCACATTACTATGGATAATATTTGAGAGCCTTCATAAACATAAGGTGTGGCTCAATCCTAAGAAGTGAATATTTGGCATTACTTCATGAAAATTACCATGGTTTATTGTGTCGCAAAGAGGTATTGAGGTAGATCTGGCTAAGGTTAAGGCTATTATTAAAATGCCTCCCCCATCCAATTTGAAATAACTCCATAGATTATAGGTCAAAATTCAATCTATACATCATTTCATATCACAATTGGCTGATAAGTGTCATCCATTTACACACCTTTTGAAGAAAGGTGTCACATTTCAATGGTATACAAGTTATAAACAAACATTTAAAGAATTAAAGACCTAATTGGCTAATCTACTAGTATTGAATCTACCTACATCAAATATACCATTAGTCCTATACATATCAACAATAAAACATGAATTGTGGGTAATTTTGGCCTAGAATTATGAAAATGGTAAAGAACATGTAGTATATTAGCTTAACCAAAAATTTGTAACTTATGAGCACAACTATTCACCAATGAAAAAGGCTTGTCTTGCAATGGTGTTTGCTTACCAAAAACTGTGACACTATATGTTGAATATCAAAATCATCGTGATATCCAAAATTGATTTTCTTAAGTACTTATTGTCAAAGACCACTCTCATGAACCACATGGCCAAATGGGTTATGTTGTTGAGTGAACTTAACATGGAATACCAGAATTAGGACATCAAGGGGAAATTATTGTAAGATTAACTCCTTAAAGATACTTTGATCGACACCAAGCCTCTTTTATTTGAATTTATATATAAGTCAATCATGATCCTATATGAGGTACATATTGAGTCCAACTAGTGGACATTATACTTTGATAGTTTATTCACCTCCTGTGGATCTAGAGCTAGTTTTTTATTTTTCACACCATAAGAGGATATTATTCCCATAGTAATTCACATTAGCTTCCATTGTAGTAATAACATGGCTGAATATGAATCCCTATTTATAGACTTCATCTTTTAATACAATGGGATATCAATCAATTAATTATATATGGCAATTCTCATCTAATCATCAACCGGGTCACTAACCAGTACTGAATAATAGATGAGAATCTTGTACCTTAAAAGCATAAGTGGATACTCTTAAACAATACTTTTAATTTATTTAGTTTGAAAAAGTACTATGGGTTAGTAACTTAGTGACATTTATTATGGTTACCATTAGGTCCATGATATAAGTTTCTAATGATGTGATAGAGTATCAATTCCTCATCAACAATCTATTACATCTAGTTTATGTATTCACAGATTCAGAGAGAGTGTAATATTATTGGTCACAATCCCCCTTGGTACCAAGACATATATATTTATCTCCAAGATCAAACCCTTCTATTTAACCTTTCAAATAACCAAACCAAACTATTCTTTCATTAAGCATCCTATTATATTATCCTTAGAAATACGCTCTATCATAGAGGCTATGATGAAATGTTACTTCATTGCTTATCTTTGGGAGAATATACATTGACACTTAGAGAGTTCCACATAATAAATTTTGGGGCCCACACCAGTAACATGGTATTGGATAAAAAGTTCCTTCATACATGATATTATTGCCCCAAGATGGAGATAGATTCCTGCAACTATGTCAATAAGTGTGTTTCTTATCAAAAGCATAATAATTTGATACATGCACCTTATAATACTTCATTCGATTACTACACCATGAACATTTTCAACTTGGGGACTCAATATTGTTGGGAAAATAAACCCTACTTCTTATGATGTCCACAAGCACATCCTTACTACTACATAGTATTTTACTAAGTGGATAGAGGCCATACCCCTAATTTATATAACCAAGAAGCAAATAGCCAAGTTTATTTATTTTCATATCATATGAAGCTATGTTATCCCCACCATAATAATCTCTATTAAATCCCTTTATCACTATTTGGAGATCCAACATAAACATTCCACACCATATAATCCATAAAGCAATGGTCAAGTTGAGGCATCTAACAAGACCATTATTGTAAAACTTAAGAATATTTTCAATGACATTGGCCATGATTAATACTTGTAGTTATTTCTTGCCCTCTAGGAATATTGAACTAGTCATCACACCCCTATAGGAGATACACCATATTCCTTAGTTTATGGTTCAAATTCCATTATTCCTATCAATATCAAGTTTCCATCATTACATGTCTTGCTATAAGACATTATTGATTATGAAGAATATAAAGTTTCCAAATTTCAAGAGTTAGAACTTCTAGATGAAAAGTATTGGGTTGCCTTAGACCATTTGTAAGCTTATCAAAATAGGCTATATTGTAGTTATAAAAAATGCTTTCTCCCTTAAGGATTTGAATTTGGTAACTTGGTCCTAAAAGAGAATTATAAAACAAAAAAGTTAAGTGTAAAAAGAAAGGCAACTTTGAAGACAATTGGTTGGGTCCATTTGTGTCAATATAAATTATGGTTCTAGAGCCTACAAGATGGCTACTCAAGATAGACAAAATATGGAGGAACCCATAAATATAATAAAACTAAATCATTTCCATGCTTTATTTCTATTCTATTCCATTGTATATAAAGCCCTTGATTTTGGGGCACCTATTGTATATTATTACCTGGACCATTGTCCTTATTATTTTGCATGGACTATTTCTCTATTATTAGCTAAATCATTTATACCTTGTTATATGAATTATTTGCATATTTTTACCTGGACCATTCCCATTTTTATTATCTAGACCATTTTTTCTTACTTCTCTATACCAATCTATTATTACCTAGACCATTGTGTTTATTACTTGGACCATTCTAATTATATTATAACAATAATTTTATTACCTTGACCATTATTATTTCCTGTTACCTATTCTTCTATCCCATTCTAATCCTATTACCAATCATTATCTTGATTACAAACCAAAAGTTACATAGATATATTTAATGAATATTTTAGAGGCAGCTCAAAGTTATCAACATCAACATTAGTATAAATAACATGTTTTTTTGGGCCAATATCTCAAGGAATCTCAACATATGGTTTCACTTATTTGTTAGTTATTTGAGAATTTTTCAAATTATTCCTATTTTCTATTACATGGTATTGTCCTAGACCTCAGATTCTGTTGTTGGCTCATAGGAGCACCATTGCATCCAATTTAGATGTTGTTTGAGCCTCTACCTAAGGGATATAACCCTTTACTAAATGGTTCACTATACATTTTCACAAATTATATTGCTTTCCTTATTCTTAAGAAACCAAAAAATTAGAAAACTCTAGAAAAATTCCAAAAACATTTCTAGTTTGTGAAGGTGGGATTAAAATCTCCATGAAAATTATAAATTGTCATCTTCTGGGTGGGTATTCCCCTTTGTTATGTTCATCATTTTGGTTCTTTCATTACACTCCCATTTCTAGGAGAACTAAATTGGCTTGAGGTCTGCTCAAACTATGTAGGTAGCACTTGGATGCATGGGGCATATTGGGTTAGCTTAACCACTCTTATTTTCATGTTATTGCACCTTGTGACTTTATGATTTCACCATTTTATGAGTAATTATAGACCTATACACTCACCTTTTTATGATCCCATTCCTATTTTTCCTCTATTAATCATTTCTTATCTACTTATAATCACATTTATTCTATCTTGATTCCCAAGAGAATTACATTTATCCTAAATTCCATGTTGGAACTCATGTCTATGGGAATATCTAGGTAGAATCCAATTTCCTAGTACATTTGGAGTTAGCTCAACCACCCCTTCTTTATTCTTCCATTCCCCATGCTTCAACAACCTATTTATACTTTCAGCGTAACACGCTATTCACTATACATCCACAATTTTGAATTACATAATTAGAGTATATTTATATTCATTGCATTATATTCTGTGTTTTATTTTTAGGTTTGTGCACTTATTTTTTTTGAGTGTTGTGTCGACATACATTTTAAAAACTACTCAAGTCTTATCTTAACTTGGGCTTGAGTTGTTTACTTATGTATTTAGATTGGTTTATTCTTTGTTTATGTTTTGTATATTCTTGATTCCTATTAAGTCTTGATAATTCATAACTTATCTATAAGTTGGTTAAATTTTTATTTTTCATTCTAGTTCTTTCTCTTTGTTTTTGGCTCAAACGTAAATGTTTGCAAGTTTTATTTTGGTATTTATGTCATTATATTGAGTTGTAAATGTTTAAATTTTAACTGGTCCATTTTTAATTTGAAATCCCATGTTATTACAAGTTATTCATAGTTATGATGCATAATTTCATTTTACACATTAAACACCAAGTGATACAATCTTACAAGTCAATGTGGCACTGAATATACATCTATAAAAGCACAATATTGCATATCCACTACCTAACCATGATATCATCCTCCAATCATGAGCCAAACATTTTACCTACATGATTATATTTTCTACTTCATGATGTGCATCTCTTGGATTATGTATCGAGTCATGTTATCCATCCATTTACCCGACATATATGGCTACTTCTATATTGATTTATGACATGCATCTCCTAAATCAACCTCTAGTATCTAGTCATCCATCCATCATAAATAGGGATAAATCAACAAAACATATGCTAATTAAGGACATGCATATCCTAATATTAATGTACATTATAATATCAACATCATGGAAAATAAATGCATATTCATCTCCATATTCTAATTCAATATTCCCTCATGAATTTATTGTTACCTCAATTATTCATGAGAGGCTCTTTATAGCCTCATATATCCATTTTCAAGCCATTTTATTCTAAATTATTCCATTTTTGGCCTCTCTTGCTGGATTACATGCTTATTTATTTTGATTGACGACCAACCCATCAAATTTAAAATGTTATTTTTCTCCCCTCAAGGGGCATCATAGGCTGCCCAAATGTTATTTGGGTTATTTTTGTAACCTCATTTTTTCTACAACTCATGTAGAATTTAATAGAAAGTGGGAACAAATTTTCTTCTAATTATGATAATTTTAAGCAGCTTTTTTATTCTTTAATTTTTTTTCTTCAACCAAATGTCTCACCATACTTTCTCAAACAGTGGTAAAATATAATAATTTAATTCCTATCATTTTCATGTCAAGATTAAAAATCTAAGTGACTTTTTTCAATAACACAAATTAGATAAAAATCACCAAAATTCTATAATTTGGTTGCACACGTCATGTATATGTGCCAATTCATGTCCAAATATCCCTAATTGGGGCAATGCATTTTATGGAAATGTTATCTTCTCATAATCACTTTGATTCAAATTACAACTAAGTAAAATGATGCTCTGGACAACTAAAATCTTCTAATTTGGTTACACACATCACATGCATGTGACAACTTGTGTCTATAATTCCCTAACTAGGGTATTACCATGTATGCAATTAACACCTTCCTCTAATTCAACTTCAATCAAATTATGACCAAGTAAATTGACATTTTCAACTAATTTGATTAAACATGCAACCAATTACCAAGAATTTCAAAAAGCCTAAGTGAAATCATTTAAGCAAATCAAACTTGATTAAGATCATAAGAGAGAAATCCATGAAAAATTATTGAATAACAATTATTAAAAATTCATAATTAAAAATATTTGGGCCATGATGTTAGCCATGACATAATCATAAGGGTGTCATCCTTAAAGTGTTTTGGAGATAAGTATATGTATTAAGGCTACCCATGCCTTATTAATGATTCATTCTTCCAAATATTGATGACCATATTTATTTCTTGTCCCTCCAAAATTGAATGGATTTTTGACCCTCCATATTGATATTAAGATGGAGGGCCCCAAATTAGTTAAATCATTTTGGAAAATATCTAAATACATGAGCCATGGCCATAACCTTTAAGCTTTATTTATGTAATGTTATTATGCATGAATAACTTCAATAAGCTCTTTTTTCTGTAGAGAAACTACACAAAAATTTCATTAGAGAGCTTCACTCATACTTTCAACATTAATAAAATCAAGATCCAAATCCATTGGTGCAAGGAGAGATGCATGGAGGTGCTTACACTACTGCATTGATGAAGCACCAAATTTGAGCCCAAACATGTTTAATAGACTGATCTTGGATGAGGGCCACTTGGGGAAGGCATTGTCTATGATTTCTTGTCTAAGCTTAATTACCTTGAGGGAGTAGGCCTAGCATGTTAAGTATTTATGCTCTTACATTTTATTTATGTCTTTAAACACATGAACTAACTCAATCCGTAATCCTATTCTACAATATGTTTGTATAATTCAAGTTATTTTTCAAAAAGTTGTGGAATGTTAAGTGACTTTTGAAAACTTGAACACTTTATGTTGGAGTTTGAAAAAAATTATATTTTTATTTTATTGATGTTTATATTTCCAAAATTTATCTTGTTTTAACCTTTGACCTTTAAACTTTGGAAAATTGACTTTGATTTTGACTCGATCTGTTTGACTTGAATTGTTTTGAATTTTGACTTTGAATTTTAGAAGTGTTTGAATTTGAATTTTGAAAAATTATGACTTTGTTCAAAAGTTAACTTTAATTGATCTTTGACTTTGAATAAATTTGAATTTGACTTTTCAAAATGTTTGACTTTATTTGGAAGTTGAATTTAATTGACCTTTGACTTTGATTTAGGTTGACTTTGAATTTTCAAAATGTTTGATTTTGTTTGAAATTTGACTATAATTGACATTTGACTTTGATTCAAGTTGAATTTGACTTGTTTACTTTCAAAAATTTTGACTTTGGTTAACTTGGAATAGTTAACTTTAGTAGTTGATTTTGTCTTGATTATTTGAAGTTTGAAGTATTTTCTACTATGGTTACCTTATAATAGTTGACTTTAGACATTGATTTTGAATATTTCAGTTGGATTTGGAAGATTTGACTTGATTTGAAACATTTGATTAGTTTTTAAAATTAGAATTTGGAATTAGATTTGATTTTTAATTTGGTTTTAAATGGGTAGAATAATGATACAATAATTATAAGGTACCATTTCAATTGGATAAGATGACATTTATAAGGGGATAAAAATGACTTCGAATTTGGGTAGAGTAATCCCTTATCACATAGATGTGTAATGAATTTTTTTTTATGTAAGATAATTTTAATTTGTTTGGTGTGTAAGGTATATCATACAAAACATGTTTAAAATAAAAAACAATCAAGAACACACATACAAGACATATCCTATCTTTAGTAGTAAACTGGGTGTGTAATATGACTATATTCCACACATCTACCTCATAATAAGTGGGAAAAAGTTATTGTATTAAACCTAAATTCAAGAAGTATGTCTTGGGATCTTGGGGGCTAGCTCATCTCACACTACAAATAGTTTACAACTGAAAGGTCTTAGCCTAAAATTTTGACAAGAATTTTATAAATGGTCTATGATATATTTTATTAACATGGGGCTCAAAATTCATCAAAGATTAGTAAATAATGAGAAATTCATAGGAGGGTCTAGCCCTTTCATGACCACTTTAACTATGAGATATCAGTGAAGTGATACTCAAAATTTAGACTTTGAGGGTGATGTATGATAGCATAACATTAGGGGTAAACCCCTTTCATTCATGAAACTCTTTATGGGGAATTTATCTATGCTCTTATGAAAATTACCTTAAATTTATATACGCCATAAAATGTATGAGGTTAGTACATATGATGGGGGATGAAATTCTAGTTGTTGTACCCTATAAAATCAAGAAAAGGTGATGAAATCCACCTGCATAGCCAAAAATAGAAATTGGAGTTTCATTACTTATGATCCTTAGGATCTCACAAGGGGGAAAGAGGAGAACATACTCTAGTTATAACTCAAGAAAAGACAATATTAACCTATGTGTTTTTGGTCACCTAGGGTCCCACAAGGGGGTAAGGGGAGAGCATACACATGATAGATTACCTATAAATAAATAAGCAATATAAACACACAAGTAATGAAAATACAAGTATTTTTAGAACACCAAATTTAAAAATTAGTTATTTTTATGCCCAAAAATCAATTATGTTTGAAAATAATTTGTAAAGTGTTTATTGGGAAATAACCACATACTTTATGAGAGAACCTATAACAAATAAAATAGAATGTAAATTATGGTCTTTCACTAGTAAGGGAAGTTGAATTAATGCTTGTTTTAGCCTCGATAATTTGTAACACAAAAATTTTGCCATTTAACAGGGTGATCCCACTATTATCAGAGCAATCCTACTAATTTATAGACACAAAAAACAAAATATATAAAGATGGTGATTCTATTGATTAGTATGGTGATATCACTATTTAATACGGTGTTCCTACTGACATGTAGAGTGATATCACCATTTTCAATAAAAATAGTTAGAAATGAAACATAAAATAAATAATTGTTGATAATATTAAATCTATTGATTATAAGATTGATATAATCAAAATACAAGAAAATAGAAAGAAATAAATAACTAGTGAATTTATGTCAATTTTAGGTCAAACCCACTGATTCGTAGGTTAATTTTACTGATTTACAGGTCAATTTTACCATTTAAATAAAATGATAGTCTGTGTAAATTCAAGATCAAATTTATCATTTCATGGGTCAATGCCTTCAAATTGTAGTTTGAAACTATTGTTTTCCTTAAAACACAAAAATCTAAAAATAGAACAGTAATGATACCATCAATTAGTAGAGTGATATCAATGATTATGGGTAAAAACCCCATTAATTAACAAAACATTCCCATCACTAATATCATAATAGAAATCAGAAAAAATAGAAGAAAATGAAGAGAAAATTGGAATAATTCTAAGCTAATTTATTAATTAGAGGAATATCTTAGCATTTCAAAGGAGGTTTTAGGGTGTTAGTCCCACTAATCATGCCATATGTGATCACATGAGTATGAATAAGTAAGATTCATGTTAGTATGAAATAAAATTGAAATTCATACAAGATAAAAGCCAAGCACACGTCTTTGGATTGGGAAAGATCAAGAAAGAGCATAAACAAGGATAATAGAAGATAAAATAACATAATTTTACCTTCTCTTTAGATGTCTCTCTCTTACCATAATACATTTTTGATTTGCATAGATATAGTGCTTGAGATCTTTGTTAATTCCATTGATTCATCATGACATAATCTCCCCATGAGCTATGCATGTTTTGATTGAGAAATGAAGAAATTGGTGAACATTTTTCTTGGAGTTTTGGAAAAGTTAGTCTAGCACAATAAGCTTTTTAAAGTAGAGGGATGTCTCCATTTATAGATTTTCTTATCAAATGTGATACATTGATCCAAGATGAATATCAATGGTTGAAGATCAACTCTCATCCTTATAAATGTTGGATGGTGAGCTTGTAAGAAAATCCATTAATGGAAGTGTTGACTTTTCAAGTCTCTTTGATCTCTACATCACTTAGCATGCTACAGATAAGGTTTTAGGCCAAGACCAGCTGAGAAAGAGCTAATAGTACCTTCATGTGGATCACCTTAGACCAAAATTAAGAATTTAATGAATTAGTCAGGGTTTCCCATACATTTTCATATTTAATTAAGGCATAATAAGCATATTTGAGGTCATTAGGTCATATTAGCCCTTGTCAAGACCCATTTGATGACTTAAAGCATTAAAAAGTGATTTTAAATGTAAAAATATATCAAAAATATCCTATATCATTTAATTATGTCATGAGAAAGGGTGAGACATTCCAAAAGGGGTGTAAAGGTCATCCAAAAAGTTAGTAACTCATTCACAAATCCTTTAATTCCCTACATCTTTCTCAAAGAATTTATTTGGCCATGTTTTCACACTTATATTTTCCTTGTTGTGGATTCATTCAAACTTCCAACATGGAAAAACTCATTCAAGACTATGAACATGTTTGTTTCAGATCTCCAAGTTCTCATTTAATAAAATCAAGGTAGTCTCCATTTTTTCTAAGGTGTTTTAATGCAATTTTCAAGAAGGTTTCTCCACATTTTACTCTCTCTTGTATCTAAAATTTTCATATTAGGATGAATAAAAGTATCCAAGCATGGATATGAATCCATTGACATGTTTAAGGCACAACATTTATTCTTGATTGATCAAATTTCCATGTGAAAGTTGCAATCAAGTTTCTAAGTCATACATCATGAGGGTGAGTAGTGGTTTTCTATGAGATCTTGAGTATGAAATATAATGGAATTATATCTATGTGTTTAAATAGGTTTTCAAGGTTTTTAAGGTGAAATTTTATAGGTTTCAAACATGTTTCCAAGGTTCTCAAGAAGTCTATGGGGGTCAAAATAGATTTTTAAATAGATAAATATAAGATCCATAGGTTTGTTAGTGGCTTGTAGGGTCCTATCAAGAACCTAGAGTATTAAATAGAGTTTTTGAAGGTCATGTAGGTCCTAAAGACAATTAATGATTATTTATAGGCATTAAAAGAAGTAAGTCAACACCATAAGCTATGTAACAAGCTAGAAAACTAGATTTATGGGTCTATAGAAGGTCTGTAGTATCATGTCAAGGATATAAAGTGGGAAACACTGTTTAAGAAGGTTAGGTAGGTATTAAAAATGATTAATGATTGGTCTCAAGCCCTTAATGAATCAATTAAACCTTGTGAGATTTGTAACAATTTAGAAAACTAGATTTGTAGGTTTGTATAAGGTCTATAGGGTCCTATCAAGGATTTAGAGGAGGAAATAGAGTTTGAGAAGGTCAGGCAAGTCCTAAAAACACTTAATTATTAGTTAAAGACCTTCAAAGAAGTAAGTGAACCCTAAAATCTATATAACAAGATATAAAATTAGATCTGTAGGTTTATAGAAGGTCTATAGGGTCTTGTCATGGATCTAAAGCAAGAAATAGGGGTTGAGAAGATCAAAAGGGTCATAAAGACTATCAATGATTGGTTTCAAGCCTTCAAGAAAAGAAAATGATGTTATAAGAAAAGTTGCAAGCCAAAATACTATGTTTTTAGGGGTTTTATAGGAAAACTAGCTGACATTCTTTCATTTTTCTCCTCATGCATGGTATGTGGAAAATGTTGGAGGAATATTAGTGTCTATAGACTTCATGAGAATACAGAAAACACGTAGAGATCTCGATAAACCTTTCAAAATTTATAGGTAGTCTAAAACACTACTAAAGCCCTAAACCTTTATAGGCAGTCTAAAACACTACTAAACCCCTAAACCTATGATAATACATCTTGATAGTTTAGAGGCTTGAAGAGGCATAAAATAAGGTTGTAGACCCCTTCTAAACATAAAAAGGGTTTTAAACAAAGTTTACATGCCTAGAAGATCAAAGACAAGAGGTTCTATATTTCTAATGTAGAAAATAAGGGTTTCAAACATGTTTATATATAGAATAAGGGACATAATGTTGGATATCTTACTAAATAATGAAGAAACCCATATTTTACAATCCTTATTTGAGATGCTAAAATGGAAAATACAAGGTATGAGGTAGGGGAGTAGGTTGGAATATAAGGAATTGAATATTTTTATCAAATGAAACATGTTATTAACCCACTCTTAACCAATACAACTATTGGAAACACCCTCCTAGTAGAAAAAGTTAAGCATTTGAGATCTCAAATAGGGAAACTCAAGTCTCTTGAACTTTTTCAAGCATCCAAAAAACATGAAAATACCCTAAATTTTTTCCAAGGAATAAAACAAGATTTATTTAGACTAATGGATTGTTCAAGTTTCTTGAAAAAGTAAGTAAAACATGGAAAGTACCTACATACATTCTCCTAAACAAGTTCAACATTCTCAAGGTGATTGACATTCATGAGAAACATGTGAAAATGATATAAATGGGTGAGTTATATCAGTTTGAGACTTATTTTGGTGCAAGAGACTTAGAAAGGAATCTAAGCAATAAGAACAAGTCAAGATTAACTACCTTCTCCCCAACCATCACATGTTACAAGGAAAAGTGACAAGTTCAAAGCTTTTCTAGGAGTTTTTCAAGCAAGAAAACTAAGTCATCAACCAAGGCTTATCAAAAGTAACTATTCCAAGAGATAAATGGAATTAATATAGGATGATTTATCCTCTATTACAATAAGTAACCAACTAGGTCTATATGGAACAAGTCTAAGGCTTTGAAGAAGCTTAATGTATTCAATGTCTTGGTTATTTTTCCTTACACATGCCTGGACTAATTGAAGTAATTGAGGAAGTTATTGAATATTATTCTCTCACTCACTTTTAATCTCTCTATATGACTATAAAATGATTTGATAAGGGGACCCTCTACTTTGTTGCAATAAAATTCATCTTTCTTGAAGATTGTAGACATCCTTTTGGCCCTAAAATCAATAAAAATTTGATATTGCCTCTATTTTTTTCTATTATATTATGTATATATCTAAGTTTTATGTGTGTCTTATGGATTACTAGTTTATTTTGGCCTATTTCAAGGTGAATTTTAGACATTTCATCCATTTTTAGTTGTTATCTCTTTCAATGTCATTGGCTATTCTAGACACCCATGGTCCCTATAACATTTTCCCACTTAAAGAGGGGAATTTTTTACAAAGGGCCTAGTTACATAATTGTCAATGTATGGATGATTTATCACCTTATATAAAAGTCATACCAACCTTATTTGGTTTATTCCATGATCGGTGCCTTAAAAATCCATTATCAATGTAATGCTTCATTAGTGGAGGGATCCAAAAGTCATTGTCTAGGTCTTTTAAGGAGGATTTAAGGCATAAGAGTCATGATGATTTATTTGAGACATGTGAGAATGTCTCCCCCCAATTAATAACATGTTGAGAGTTTATGGTTATATCATCTTACTATAGGGATAGTTGTGAATATTTCCCACTATGAGGTTGTACCAAGTTTAGTCCACCAAACCATAATGAATATGGTATTCATGATAGGAGACCTAAGAATAATTATAGCCTCATAAAAACTTGTGGAAATAATGTTTTAAATGTTGTAGAGAAGTCCAAAGTTCACTATTAAAGTCATTTTTTCATATCTTGAATGTAAATTTATTGATGAGAAGTCATGAATTAGGGATCTTAAAAGGTAATATTAGACCTTATTTGAGCATATGTGAGTGTCTAAAAAGGTGAATAATATGTCAGATCCTTACAATTTCGTGAGGGCCTTACTAAGGACCTAAAGAGGGTGATTTTCATAAAGAAAGGAACTCAAAAGGATCTAAAATCCATTTAATTAAGTATTTATTAGGGGTATAACATTCATAAGGAAAATAATTTAGGCCAATAGGAGGTATATAATATCATTTTTTTTGTATTAAATCTCACACATGATGCTCAAGGACTTGGTTGACTTGGTCCACTTCTTATCCCGTGCTTGTTTGACCCTTTCAAGCTCTTAACATAGGAAAGCTCCTCTATAAATCCATGAACTAGTTTGTCCCTTCCTAACATCAAAAAATTCATTAAAAGGATTTATTAAAGGTTTTTATGCATAAAAATGGTCATGGAGTAATTCCACAAGCCTTCATAGTGTCTTAATAATCAATACAAAATATAACAACCTTCAAATTGAAAGCAATATAAAGGGTTTGTAGGATTTTTGAGGAAAAGAAAAAGGTTACAAGGTTAGTAAGGGATTACTAGCATATAATTAATATTTAGGATGGTAATTCACACCTAATATGACCATATATAGGTATTCTAAAGTCATCTATAGGCTTTTAGAAGGATTGACAAGGCAGATAATCCATAAAGGAAGAAAAAATGATAGTTTGCAAACATAAACATGTCCAAAATGTATGTCTACTATTAATCCTATTGATTCATGGATTGATTCAAGTTTAGAAGAAGGTTATCAGGTCTATTTAGCATCATCCCAAATCATCAAACTAATTAAAGAGTCTCAAAAATACATGTTTCATAAAAAAGAATGTAAACAATCTTAAAACCCTCTTATGCCTTAAAGCCCATAGACTTGTATCTTGAAATTTTAAATATCATTCAAATGATATAAATGATATTTATAGGTCTATATTTTTTATAATCCCCTCATAGTATGCTGATCCAAATTTTTTATGAATTATTCAAGACAATGGTTAGGGTTTCTCATTTGGATTTAAGCTTTAAGATAGCCTGTAGAGGCCTGCAGTTGGAAAATAAGAAAATTTTAAAGCATTTTGGGGTTTTTATTTCTTAAAAAATGGTATAAATCAAGACCAAAAATAATTATCTTGAATAAAATACCATTCATACATATATTTAGGTCCTTAAGATCCCATATTATAAGGTTTTCAAGAAGTGTTTCAAGCTTGAACTAAAAAAACCTATAGGTCATTAGAAACTACTAGTTTTTTTTTAATGTTTCTATGATTGAACAAACAAAAAAAATGACTTTAGGACTTATATATGTTTTCATAGGTCCTAATTTAAAAGTAATAATCTCTTGATACTCTTTATAACTCAATATTAAAAAGATAGTAAATAGGCTTGCTGGCTGCCCTAGAAACCCTAGGTGCACATAAAATGTCATACCTTGAGTTCTAACCATAAAAAACACTTAAAACTTGAAAATAAGATGGGGGAAAATGTTTTATAACTTTTTTATTGGTATTTAGGTAATTAATATAATTTATGAGGAATAAAATTCAAAACCACATGTCTATAGTCATGTGAAAATTCAGAAAATACACTTGGGGGAGCACAAACATTGCATAGATTCAAATTAGCTGATCCAAACATCTTAAAATTTTGTGAGAATGTGTAGGGAGGTTTTTTTGATGAGACATATCCATTTTAAATATTATTATATAAATAATGAGTAGGTTGCATTTGATTCAGTCCTAATAGGCTCTATTTTAGAACTAGATTGGGCTAGTTAAAATTGTTGATGATCCATTCTCAAAGGTTTCAAATCATATAAAGGCATAAGAGATATAAAATATAGATAATAATTATTTAATTAATTTCCTAAATTAATATATTATACTAATTCTTCAAGATCATCCTTAATTCTCTTAGGTATGTCTAGTGGTCTAATAGCTTCATTGCAAGTCAAGGTTCTTCAAGCATGTTTCCATGCAAGGAGATGTAAAAGAAATTGTAGGCCTACATGTAGAAGATGAAGATTAATTCAAGTCTCAGTTATGTTTTTATCCTATAAATAAATTTTTATCCCATTTTTAGTAACTTCTTGGAGTTGAGAAAGTTCCTCAAAAATAAGGATGTGATGAGTGAAACCTATCTCAAGAAGCACGTTAAGAAGAAGAGGGATGTCAACTAAATATCAAGATAAAGAGGAGATTCAATGGTTTCCATAGAATAATAGCATAATAATATCAATATTTTATAATATAATGAGATTACAAAATGGAGATGATCAAGCTTACAAATGCATGTTCAAAATGCTCAAGGAGCATTAGCTCTTCTACCTTTCTTGAAAGTCACTAGGTGAGTTATAAGATGATTTTCAGTTTGAATATGATCATGAGGCTGCTCAATAATGACCATCATGGATGTTGAGATTAATTTAAGGCCATAATAGAGATTCAAGGCATTGGAAAGGTGATCTAACTAGCATGTGTATGCCCCATAGGTGATCATTCATGTAATTTAACCATGCAACATGCCTTTTACATATAAAAGAGGTGGAGATAGGGAGATTTAAGGATAGAGGTAGGAGTTTAAAGAGGATGGATCAT
Source organism: Torreya grandis (assembly GCA_037957365.1). Lineage (NCBI taxonomy): Eukaryota > Viridiplantae > Streptophyta > Pinopsida > Cupressales > Taxaceae > Torreya > Torreya grandis. The sequence continues at coordinate 137,560 of JARHVA010005951.1, forward strand.
CTAGTTGACCAAGACATCCATATTCAATCATTCCAAGGGATAAATTTAGAAAAGTTAAATCCCTCTCCTCCACTCTTACACCACTCTCTTTATAGAATAATCATTATGACAAGTATGAAGGCATTGGATAAGGCATAATGGCCTCACATTTCAATTGTATTTATTTTAAATAGGATAAATTCATATTGTAATATCTACATTTATGTATCTTGGTAGTGCTTTCTCTCTATATTTTCTTATAAAATGGGTTGATAATGCCTCTATTGGTTATAACAAGACTCTGCTCATTTGAGAACTTGTACTACTAGATTTCAAGCCTTAGAATTAATAGAATATTGATTTTACCTTCTCCATGATTTCATTTTTTTTTATACTAGAATTTTAAACATGGACATTTTCAGTGGATAATATTCATTAATTCATGGATATTTCAATTTTCAAAGTCAAGATTTGGTGATTTTTTGGGGTAGCCAATAGTGTGTTTTCGCCTAAATTTTAGGATATAATTTAAATTTAAGGGTAAAATCACCTATTTTTAAAAATAAATTTCCTCCTATATATGTATGTCACTGACACCAAGAAAGACACTATACATTATTTATTAAACTTTCTACCTTAAAGTAAATTAATAGGTGTCAGATGATAGGAAGAAGTCACCAGACAATAAAAAGTAATTATCATGTGACTACAACTGAAACTAGCTATAGAGAGGATTACATAACATGATTAGTCAACATTAGTCTAATAAGTCAAAGGAAGAATGCATAATAACAAACCAAATTAATCCTATCTATTCATGTGGGAATTAAAAAGGATAAAAAGAAACAAATGAAAGAAAGCAACATCATATTACCTTCCCAAATGGATTCACCATACCAATGTAGCTCAAAATCATGTTTTCCCTTGATCAAGAGCTCTTGTATTCAACAATAATGGTGGCCATCTACTCCAATGTCTCAAGAACTCTTTGTAAAACCTAAGATCATGATTTGGAATCACTAAACTAGCCTATCAATGAAGCTTGCAACTAAAATCAATGGTCAAATGCAAAGGATTATAGAGACAATTCATCATAATAGCTTTGCACAAATTAAGCTTAAAAATGATGTTCATGGCCTCTCTATTTATAGATTTTCGAGATTGATCAGGATCAACCATGATCATCCATCTCAAGATTGAGATGTATGGCCATGGATTAATCCAATTATATTATTAAAATCCATAAATATCCCTCATAAATATTTGGGATAGAGGGGCTTTTAAGAGTCATGGAGGGTCTTAATGAGGCATAGGAGACCTATAATCTTGATATTTGTGGTATTTATGGCCTATGGATTCCACCCCATATGATTATGTCATTAGGTTATGTAGTTAATAAAAATCAATTTTCAAAAAGAAATATTCAACAACTCTCATGGAAAATCTACTTAAGCTCATTATTTGGATCAATTAGCCTTAAACAAGGTTAATCAACATTTGTGAAATTATTTAGAAATTGGCCTTCAATTAATCAAAATGGTCATAAAGTCATATTATTGGGTTATAATTTGACCAAATAAGAATTGAAAAGTGATGTTAGATGCATTGGATTCACCATCCCATTTAGGATGTTATCAACACCAAATAACAAAGGTACATGCCCCATACAATAATTTTGATAGAAAAGAGCAATATAGAGCACCCAAGTATAAAATTGGCATTTTAACTTGAAATGATCTGATCAAAGTTAGCTAGCCCATAAAATGCATTACCTCATTTAGGGATAATTTGACCTAAATTGGCATGTGTAAATGGCAATTTTAAACTATTTAGGGTGTTTTAGTGTTTTTAGGCCAAATTGTGCTTTTTAGTGTAATTCGAGTAAGATTAACAATTTCAACACAAATGGTGTTAGGAATTAGATTTATACATTTTAGCCATATTTAATAAGGTGTAGCAAGACATTCAAGTGAAGTAATTTCTTTTCAAAGAAAAGATTTGTCAAGAAGAAATTGGAACAGACCCATGATTCCCCCTCGAGAGGACATACTAGGATGAAAGATAAGAATGTAATCTCAAAAAGAGAGAGAAAGATTGATTAACCTATGGAATATATCACATCTAAATGAGCTAAATATTACATATGTGATTGTCATCAATGACTAAAATATAATTAGAGGTATAATAAGCCCCAAAGATGGGGAGAATGGGAAAGATACAATCCATAAATGTAAGGGATACACATTAAACATACACAAGTTGAGAGTACAAGGTACACATTTATGACATTGATCAATCCTGAGACAAGTTACACACTTATTTCCATCATGGGTAGTAGTGTGTAGAGCTTTAAATTATAGGAAAAGAGAGAATGTTCTACTTCAGGAAGGGAAGCACCACTAGAATGGTCTCCAAAGAGAAGATAATAAGAGGTACTCTAGTAGAGCAAATGTGATCATGATAAAATATTTTTACCCCAATACGGCTAATTTTGATCATTGATAAAAAATAAATAATAGTTTTACCCTATAGAGCTGATTTAATTCTAACATTATTTAGATGTTGTACCCCAACATGGGTAATTAGAAATCAAAATATCTCAAGGATATAACCCAAAAGATAGGTTAAAGTGAGTGGGAAAAAATGTACATGCGATGGTGTAATGGCTTAGAAAGCCACATAAAACCAATCATATGATAATTCACAAAGTGATGAGAGAGATGAAAATAAGAATGAAGATGGTTGAGCTAACTCTAGATGTATAAGATAAGTGGATGCTACCTAAATAGTTCCATGGACTCATGTTCCAACATGAACTTCAGGACAATGTAGTTCACCCAAGTTTGGGAGATAGTGGAATGAGGAATGATGAAAACTGACCAAGAATTGATTAGAATCATAATGAATGCAAAGAGATGCATGCCTAAGCATAAACTCAAGTGTTAAAATGCATGTTACTTAAATGCCTAATTCCATATCATGAGCCTAGATTATGCAAAGTGTTCTTGAGAACTGTTCATCAGAGTTGCGTTGATGTTAAGACTTTGAGACCTGAGCACAAAGTGCTTGCTATAGCAAAATAAATTAGGCATCATCAATATGAATAACTTATAATGACATAATATTCTAATTTCATTGAGCCAGTTCAAATATGAATACATATAACTAAGGATAATGGTAAAATAATGACCAAAACAATAGTTACAACTATTTACATTTAAACAAAAAATAAAGACAAAGAAAAAGAAAACAAGACATCTTAACAATGTGAGATCAAGATAAAAATAATCAAGATCTATGTGGACCATCAAGATGTACTTGGAAAATAAAATAAAGAAGTAAGACCAAATAGGAAAATAAAAGACCAAAAACAATCAAATAAATAGAATGGTCTAAGATTAACTTAATAACATAGGATCAAGATATAAATAATCAAGATCCATGAAAATCATCAAGATGTTCTAAAACACAAAAGAGAAAAGCAAACTCAAATATGGAAACACAAGACTAAGATGAGACAAGAAGTAATAAAAAGAGAAAAGGAGAATAAATAAAAGGAGAGGTGTGAAAGCACAAATAAACACACACAAAAAAACCAAGTTAGTGAGGTTTAAAGATAAATGTTCATGTATGTGTAGTAGAGGAATTACTTTCCACCATAACATAACAAAGAATAATGACACAACAATTGTTCCCTAGTTAAAGAGGAATAATGACATAAGAAATGGGGAAAAATAAGAAAAGGAAGGAGTTGGTCGAGCTAACTCCAGATGTATAAGACAAGTGGACACTACTTACATAGTTCCATGGATGCATGTTCCAACATGAACTTTAGGCCAAATGTAATTCTCCCAAGAAATGGGATAGAAGAAAAATGATGATCAGACCATCATGATTAATGTTATAGAAGAAATTGAAGATATGAAAAACAAATGAGAATGGTCTTACAAACAACAAGCTAATGGGATGAGAAGGAATGATCTTGCAAAATGGCAAGTGCATGAGACAAGATGAACTGGTGTTTCCTTGCTTGTAAAATGACAAGTGTACCTGGTGGGACATGAATGTACAAATGTAGAAAATCATGAGACAATGTTTTTGTTATTATTTGGATCATTTTTTTATTTTTTAGGTATTTTCAAAGTATTTTCAATGTTTTTGGTGATTTTGGGATAAAATATGCACAATATGGGACCATCTAGTCAAGGAGATGCATGTCTGAGAGTAGAGGTGCCAATAAAATAGATAAGTTGGTTGTAATGGCCCATGCTCACAAATTAGTGAGAGGGAGGCTTATCTTGCTTATAAAATGGTGAGAGCACTCAAACTTAACATGTAGACACCAAAATCATGTCTACTCCCTTGGTCATCCTCCTCATCTCCCCTTCGTCCCCTTAGCCCACTTCTAACCATGCCTAACCTATGTCTTATTAAGTTAAAATAAACACTTATTTTAAATTAATAATTTTTTTCTCCTTCTCCCCTTGCCACCTATCCTCTCCTTGGATTCTTTGCCCTTGGATACCCTCATTTATCACCCTATGACCTATTCCAACTTTCCCTCCACTAATCCTCACATTTATTTATCCACCTTCGACCGTTCTCACACGACCAATTGACCCAGGCAGTTGGAAGAATGGGCAAAAGGCTAATTTTAGCCTTTTTGCCATTATTCTAGCTGCCAACGTCAGTTACCTATCGGCTGATGCCAGCAGGATCGCCAACGTCAGTTGCTTAAGACTAGCCTGAAGGTGATTTTTGGTCTCTCTCAATCTCTCTCCCTAGCCAAAATGACAATCACAGACCCAATCAGTGAATCAATCAATCCTCTTCTCTCCCGATTGCTAATCTTTTGGCTGCAGGTACTAGATCTCTCCCTTCCTCTCTCAGGCATACAGCAAGCAGGGACTCTACATCAGTTATTGTACTCAACATCAACAATAGGTACATCAGCAACCAGGCCTCCTATACTTCTTCTTTAGTAGGCAAGAGGTAAGTATTTGCTACTGTTTTCATTTTAGTATTTTCTTTTTAATCTATCTATTATTCAGCCAGACTAGACTTGACTCCCTCTCGAAAAGGATGACCATAGCATCCAACTAGACCCAGACTCTCAGACCCTTGGACAAACCCATACCCCTTTTCAGACTCGTCCAAAGACCATAAACCCATCCAGACCCATCCAAACCTCGTCCACAGACCATAAAACCCATCCAGACCCTGTCCAAGGCCATTGCCCTGACCGACATTGACCACTGCCTCCACCGACGTCGGCAGACTAACCGACGTCGGTGACTATGACCAGACCAATAGCTTCATTCAGGTACACCTTTGCTTTCATTCTTTTAATTCATTCTTTTATCATTTTAGTCTTTGATCATTCTACTTTTTATCAGACATTCTTTTATCAATCAGTGGGTTGACATCCCTCAAGGAAGTCTGTACTTCTGGGATCAAACTTTTGCTTGGCAGCCCACCATCTCCTCATCTAACGCTTTCTTTATTGTAGTCTCTTTCTTCTATAGGTGTCATCCTCCACAACCAAAGAGGAGTTCCTTCTATCATCTGAATTTGGTGCGCAAGACTTCATCCAGGTACATACAAGCCCTAGACCATTTCTCTTAGTTTCTCATTTCCTTTTTTTGAATGTGAAAGCAAAAATCATATAGAAACATTCTAGCACGCCCAGTGGGACACTAGGGTCTTCCTTGGGTTCTTTTCTTTCTTTTCATATAGGTGCATTAGGTTTCTCCTTTTCACCTCTTTCTTATATCTCTTCTAAAAGACACTATTAGCAGGATTAAAAAGAACTCTTCTTTCTTTTCTTGCATCTTAGACTAGTCAAAAGTCATACTCTTCAACCCTTTCTCAAACTGTTTTCATCCGAACTCACATTTCCACTTGGGCTTAAAATACATTACATTTCATTTCTTCTTGACTGCATACTTAGTCCACATCTAGTAATTAACAACCACATCATGAATTAATAATAGACCACTTATGTTACACAACCAAATCACTTGCACAAATCAAACATCAAAACTTACCTGAGACAAGGCCCGACTGGGATTTCATCACCCAGCGAATACCTTACCCGTCCCAGCAATCCCACTTGGACTTCACTACCAAGGGGAAATCCCACTCTATTCCCTGGCAGAGGATAATCTCTAGGGGAAGTATATACTGGCTAAGTGGGCCCAACTTATCACTGGGTTTGTGAAGTGAGGGGAGCTTGCTCCTTAGCACCAGGCCACGTATAGAACCTAACACAGACTTCTTGAGTGCCATAACTAACCTGAAACCAACCATAGACTACTTCTAGGACCCATTCAACCAACTTCCAAACACATTCTAAGGCATAAGCCACCATGATCCTAATAATTTATTCTTAGGGATTTAATGCTTAGGATTTGCTTTTGCTCTTCTTCTTTTCTGTTCTTATCTGCTTGTTTGAGCTAGTGAGGACTTTTTCTTCTTTTTTTCCAAGAACTTTCAAAGTTTTTGGAAAACACAGGCACCGACATTGGTTCTACCACCGACGTCAGCAACCTCTCTTCACCGGCATCAATTATTTGACCGACGTCGGCCATTTTATTTCACCGACATCAATTTTTAAACTGACGTTGGTCACTGTCCAAAACCTTCTTCACAAAATAACAAGCTTAAAACCCGACTTTCTTGCTTTCCAACACCCATTCTCATTTTCTGAGACTGAAAAAACATAGTTTTTGGACCTGACCCTTCTTGCCTTGAATGGTTTTGACACGTAGTCAAGCTAGAACTCTTTTTGACCAAGCGAGTTGATGACCACTCCCATTTTTGCCATCTATGCCTAGTCCTTTAATGGAGTATCATTCAGAGACCGAATGAACTCCTACCCGACCAACTCCCAATCAACCTTCAATTGTCCCTGAAGGGGACCTAAACTTTGAGAGATTCCTTGACCACAATGTCAAAGCTCTCCAACACTATCTCGCAAGAAACCAAATGCGAGACCTTTCGGGTGAAGCGGTGATGACATCAACACCATTCACTACCCAGCGTTATATGACTTAGACTATTGCCTCAACCATTAACCCAACCATGGCCAATATGCAAAGTTTGGCCTCCCCATCTATTTTTTGACCGACCTCCATTGACGTTTCATTACCCCCTCAACCACACGCAATTCAACCAAGTTCTACATCATATCAGAAATTGATTGTCTCAACTTCACACACTCTTGCACCTATAAATGTAGGAGTGTCTACCTCCCCTTTTGCCAATGCCACCACGCAACCACCTTTGGTGGTATCTAGTCAACTTATGCCTTCTACTTTCATGACACAACCACCTTGGGTCTCCACATCTGTCCCTGTGACTAGTCACCCATATGTTGCGCCTATACAAGTGCAATCGACTACATCATACCCCTCTTCTAGCACCTTCCAAGTGCCTTAAAACCTAGGGGGTGCCCCTCCTACAAATCTATTAGTAGATCTCATCAAGATGCTGATGGACAAACTGTCTAATCTTGAGACCTCTATTTTTGGTTCAAGCAATGTCCTATCATATGACCAAATTTGCAATGAACCCATTCATCCCTCCATCCTGATATGACCATACCCCAACCAGTGGGAGATTCCTAAATTTACTCACTTCTAGAGTAAGGAAGACCTGCAATAGCACCTATGAGAATTTAGACATGCTTGTTATCTCATAATGCATGATGATGCATTGTTGTTACGCACGTTCCCCATGTCACTTTTTGGCCCCACCCTTGACTGGTATAGCTCTCTTACCAGACATTCTATCTTTTCATTCACTCAACTCACCCAATTATTCCTTGACCACTTCTCAATCAATATCACCAATAAAGTCTCAATCACAGACCTCTACCCCATCAGGCAATTTGATGACAAATCTATAGTCGATTTTGTTGCCTGTTAGAGAGGCTTGATTAACCAGCTCTCCTTCCCCTTACCTCAACCTGAGCTCATCAAGCTCTTTTCTCAAGCATGTGCCACCCACATCTCATCCACCTTACGGGTTCAAACATTCTGCACCTTTGACGAAGCTTTCACCATGGCCCGAAAGCTTGAACTCTATGCCATTGAAGAGGATAAGGTCAAATTGCGTAATACCAATGCAAAAGCCAATGACCCTTCTTCTTCCATACCTTCTTCTGCCAATTCCAAATCCAAAGGAATGGCCAACACTGTGGTCGTCAAATCACCATCTTTGACAACTGACCAATTTCAACCTTCTACATCTCAAAGCATCACCAAACAATTCCAACAATGGTACATCTGGTGTTCATGCACTCCACTTGGAGAATCATACACTTCCATTTTGGAGAAATTCATCAAGCAGGGGGTCCTCAATTTCCCTCCAATCTGACCACCTCAATTTGACCCTTCAAAAGCCCTCCTTACATGGTATAGGGAGGCTGACTTCTGTCACTATCACTGTGTCCAAGGCCATGACATCAACAATTGCTGAACCTTCAAAAACATCATCCAAGACATGATCGATAAGGGGGATCTTGTTTTGCACAACCCGAACCTGCCACCCAATCAACATATTGACATCTTCAAACAACCATTCCCTAACCATCTTCCTAGCCTAAACAATGTCTAGACCTTGATCGATAGCTCCTAAGAGCATGACATACGCACGATCAACACGGTCTCGCCTCTTATCCCTGACCAACCTCCTCCACAGATAGAAGAGCCTTCTTCTCCTATTAGTCCTCCATCAACCTCTTTTATATTGGAGGACACCTTGACCATACCGATGCCATTAGCCCCACCTTCATCTTTCCTCTGACCAATGGAGGACCCTATCTTGCCTACTCCTCAACCACAAATAGAAGGCACCATCATTCCTGCCCTTTATTCACGTGAGGAGCCACACTCTCCTATTTCTTCTCCACCAAGAGAAGAACTAGTCTCTTCACCCATTTTGATTAAGGAAGACCCAACCATGGTTTCATCTTGCCTTTTGCCTGAGATTGCTATATTTCACTCACCTCTATCCACATCTGAACTCAAACCTGTATCTAACTTTGCCTCACACAATGGTGGCCCTTAACCCAAACCAAATAAGGCCACTAAACCACACCGGAGGACTCCTCCCCCACCTTCATCATTACCTTCAATTTTGGGCCCACATCCATCCACTTTAATAGGAGTGCTTCCCACTCCCATACCTTACAAAGGCAAGTTGCCTCCATTATTCCCTCAACCCATCAAACATATATTTCCTCCAAAGCATCCAACACCTATCACCACTAAAGTTCCATCTACACGTGTGGCTACACCACCCACAAAAATGATGGTACGACCAACACCTCTTACACCTCTCAAACCAATGTCATCAACCCCCACTACAATAAAATGTGCAGACCCATTAGCAGGTTCTTATGCCTTGTTGTTACGGCAATTATTGCAGTCTTCTCACATCAATCTCTCGCCTCTTAAACCATATCAATCTCTTAGACCAAAATTGCCCTGGTTTGATGACACTCAGATTTGTGCATATCATCGCATGCCTAGGCACGACACTAAGCATTGTTGTGTCCTCAAGGTTGTCGTTCACCAATGCTTGGAGAAAGACACCCCTCTTCTTGACCATATTATCAACAAACCTTCAACACCGCCCACTCATCAACTCTCAGATCAAGACCATCTTGGTTCGATGACTCTAAATTTTGTCACTATCACCACAAACCTAGACATGACACTGAGCATTGTTGTGCCCTCAAGGCTGTCACTCGTTAACACTAGAAAAAGGATACCCTCCTCATCAAGGATCCTCTTGACCATCCCTTCGACAAATCATCAACACCGACCCATGCTTCTCAAACCTCATCATCTAAATTGGGATCTCCACGCCAAACTATGGTCCCTTTGCTACCTTTAACCCCCTTATTCGACATCAACACAGTCAATCTGACCACCAAGCCTCAATTGACTTTGACCAATCTATCAAACATTCTCCCCAGCCACTGGGGGAATTCAACGTTCATCCGAGCCTCGACCAACTTTTCAACCCAATCTCGACCAAATATCAATCACTCTTTTAATCCTAAACCTCGACCAGTCCATCGACCAAACCTTGACCAAACATTTAACCAACCCTTTTAATCAAAACATTCAACCGACCATTGACCCAATCTTGACCAAACATCGACCAAGCCTCGACCAAGCCTCGACTAGACATCAACAAGACATCGATCGTGACCTCAACCAAGCCATTAACCCAATCTCAACCAATCATCGACCAAATACCAATCTCAACCAAACCTCGACCAAACATTCAACCCAACCATTGACCAATCATCAACCAAACATCCATCGACCTGACCCTCGACCAAACATTCAACCAGTCTCGACCAATCAGTGACCATATCAACCAACCAAGCAACAATCAACACGTGACCAATCTTGAAGAGGCAAATGGGGAAAATTTGCTCCTAATTGACTTGGACCTTATCATAATGCACAAGCATGGCCCAGGGACTTATCAGAGCCTGAGCCCTCTAAAGCCTTGCATCTATGACCATTCTACTATTAGTCAAGTACTTGATCACTTGATGTTTTACTTGAGCTCGTCCCTTGAGCAACCCCCTATCATTATCATTCCTATTCCTTTTGACCCTTCTCCCCCACATTAGTCAACCCTTTTTGTCAAGTAGTAATGCTTTGTCCTAATAAAAGGGAACCCTTAAACCTTTAGAGGCTCATCCATGGCTAAAAATTTTAGTCAACCAAAAACATGTCAAAAATGGGATACCTAACATATCAAAGGTCATAAAACTCTAAATATAGACTGCTCCCCTGAAGGACAGCTACATAATTGCTGTATTACTAGACTACTCCCTTGAAGGACAGCTAGGCCAAAGTCATATCAAAACATATAAAGCAAAAATATAGACCACTCCCTCGAAGGATGGCTATGACTAAATATTGCTATAGACAACACTCTCTTAGAAGCTTCCCACATTGATCAGCTTCACATATATGACCACCAAGAAAAACAACATCCTAATGCAGACTTTCCGCATCGATTAGTCTGCACCAAAAAAAAAAAAAATTGACTGACAAGTTATTAAGTCATGGACATGCCTATAGTCATTCTTGGGTCACCTATAAAAGGGGCAAGGTTATTCCTGCCAAAAAGGGTTACCCTATCCTCTCATATCACATATCCAACCTATCACCCCAACATACTCAAGGGACTTCGAGCTCACTTAATGTCAAGTGATTCGATTACTTCTCTAGCACAACCCATGGTCAATGACATAATGCATGATTGGGGCTCTCTTGGTTCTAACAACCCTTATCTATGCTATCATTTTGGTCCTTGTCAATGAAAGAACAATTCGCCTTTCACTTATTTTTCACACTTTGGTCACATTCAACCAAACCTTTTTCTACCCAACCAAGCCAACCCAAACATTTTCAAACCAACAACATGACATCATGACATCACACATCATCATAGTCCATTTCACATAGTTTCTATGGACAACAATACACATGGAAACTATCGACCAAACACAATTTATGTTAAGCATAAACCATTACTTGCTGAAGCATAAATAGACCTCAATTCATTTTTAGCATACATCCATCAAGAATATGGAAAATTGCTAGGGATGAAAGACCCCTCAACTAATGTTATAGAATACACCATTTGGAAAAGGATGTAACATCTTTTTTTCTTCATCATTTCAACACATGACCAAACCAACCTATCGACCAACTTGTCAACCAGTCTAAACTACATTGGTCTAAGGCCCTAACAACAGGGGCTATGTAGGTAGCACTTAGTTGACATGATGTCTTCTGAGGTTAGCTCGACCACCCTCATTTGTTCATCTACCTGATGAATAAACCATTCTACCTTTTTGACCATGACTTGACCCCGACTAGACCAATCCATAAACTTGACCCTTTTCCTCCCTCTTGGGAGAACTACATTGGCCTGAGGCCCTTCAACAGGGGCTATGTAGGTAGCACTCAATCTTCTGAGGTTATCTCGGCCACATTCCTTCATCCATCCACCTCGACCAAAGACCATGGAGATCGCAACTATCTCCTTCGACTACAACCACTTCCAAGACAACGTTGCCTTGGTTGTTTTTGCATGAATGCTACCTCATGAATGGTTAGCCAAATTGTTCGTAGACCACATTTCAACCCTCACAAGTATAGGATCGCAAGCCAGTTAATCCCCACTACTTGTGACATTTTCATGTTTCCAAGAGCACTTCTTGAGCCCGAGATACTTGGTACACGAAGACCATTGGAGCTACAACTTAGATTAAATAACCTGATCAGCTATGACTAAATGTTGGGGCTTGATTATTTCAATTTTGGCACTCCTTGACCCTTGACCTACAATAATTTGACCTGACCATCCCATGAAGTGGTATACGTGCAATCATGACTTTTGCAACATTTTCACTCACCTTCTCCATCCACTCTCTACCAAATTGGCACCCAACATTAGGTTCCCTTCCCTCGAATCCCACTTTGAGGGGGAATACCTCATCTCACATCTGGTGTAGCCAACCCTCCTATTTTTGTCTTGCAGTTCACTTGAACAACCAACAAGATGAAATTAACCTTATCCTACACCTGGGGCAACCAACTCCTATTTTTATCTTGCAGTTCATCCAAAATAACCAACAAGACAAAAAGGGGCAAGTGTAGACATTGAAATCCTGTCTACTCCCTTGGTCATCCTCCTCATCTCCCCTTCATCCCCTTAGCCCACTTCTAACCATGCCTAACCTATGTCTTATTAAATTAAAATAAACACTTATTTTAAATTAATAATTCTTTTCTCCCTCTCCCTTTGCCACCTCTCCTCTCCTTGGATTCTTTGCCCTTGGATACCCTCATTTATCACCCTATGACCTATTCTAACTTCCCCTCCACTAATCCTCACATTTATTTATCCACCTTCAACTGTTCTCACATGACCAATTGACCCAGGCAGTTGGAAGAATGGGCAAAAGGCTAATTTTAGCCTTTTTGCCATTATTCCAGCTGCCAACGTCAGTTACCTATCGGCTGATGCCAGCAGGATCGCCAACGTCAGTTACTTAAAACTAGCCTGAAGGTGATTTTTGGTCTCTCTCAATCTCTCTCCCTAGCCAAAATGACAATCACAAACCCAATCAGTGAATCAATCAATCCTCTTCTCTCCCGATTGCTAATATTTTGGCTGCAGGTACTAGATCTCTCCCTTCCTCTCTCAGGCACACAACAAGTAGGGAATCTAAATCAGTTATTCTACTCAACATCAACAATAGGTACATCATCAACCAGGCCTCCTATACTTCTTCTTTAGTAGGCAAGAGGTAAGTATTTGCTACTGTTTTCATTTTAGTATTTTCTTTTTAATCTATCTATTATTCAGCCAGACTAGACTTGACTCCCTCTCGGAAAGGCTGAGAGGCCTTCCCATATCCTTATCACCTCTATCCTCCTTTTCAGAACATACACTCTATCCATTGTCCCTACAACTCTGCCCAGACCCTGCACAAAGCATCCAACCAGACCCAGACTCTCAGACCCTTAGACAAACCCAGATCCCTTTTCAAACTCGTCTAAAGACCATAAATTTGTCCAGACCCATCCAGACCTCATCCACATACCATAAAACCCATCCAAACCCCATCTAAGGCCATTGCCCTGAACAACATCAACCACTGCCTCCACTGACATCGACAGACTAATCGACGTTGGCAGACCTTGACAACCAACATCGGTAGACTAACCGACATCGATGACTGTGACTAGATTGATAACTTCATTCAGGTACACCTTTGCTTTCATTCTTTTAATTCAGTCTTTTATCATTTCAGTCTTTGATCATTCTACTTTTTATCAGACATTCTTTTATCAATCAATGGGTTGACAACCCTCAAAGAAGTCTTTGAACTTCTGGGATCAAGCTTTTGCTTGGTAGCCCACCATATCCTCATCTAACGCTTTCTTTGTTTTAGTCTCTTTCTTCTACAGGTGTCATCCTCCACAACTAAAGAGGAGTTCCTTCTATCATCTGAATTTGGTGCATAAGACTTCATCCAGGTACATACAAGCCCTAGACCATTTCTCTTAGTTTCTCATTTCATTTTTTTGAATGTGAAAGCGAAAATCGTATAGAAACATAACAATTACTCACAAAATGGTGAGATCATAGCGAAGGGGTAACCAAGCTAACCTCAATATAAATTGAGCATTGCCTACATAGTCCCAAAGGACCTCAAGTCAATTTAGTTAAAATAACATAGTTCATGGATCATAATGGTATAATGATTCTTATAATAAAATGGTCTCTGGGGTTACCCCCAAGAGACTAGGCAAGGACAATGTTCAATGGGTAAATGGTAAATGAAAAAATGGTTCTATTGCTCTTGGTGACATGGAGATGCACATCCTAGTCAATATGTGAGATACAAAAAATGATCAATTATAAATTTGCTACCCAATACCCTTTCAAAACAATTGATCTGTTAAGACCTTGCTACCGATCTAGAATTGAATAATTCTATTGTGATCCCCATTAGTCATTGATTTTATTTCCTTCAAACATTGAGACAAGATATCCTTATAGCCTCGATAAAGGAAAGTGCTGCTAGTGATAAATGATATAAGTGGGAAATAAATAGGTGGGTGATAATGGAATGTATAATGAATGGGTGACAAATGAAGATCAGGACTTTTAGTCACACTTAATGTCATTAATGCTTGATTTGGTTGTGGTGGGGCCAAATACCTCTGAAGATGATCTCGATAGGACTAATAGATTGTTCTATTATTTGATCTTGAGAGTAGCTACCATCTGATTAGACTATAGATTGGAAGATATTTTGATTTGTTCTTGAATAATATCTTCAATAAATAGTGAAGAACTTTTGTGCTCAATTGTTGGTGCCTTGATGAGTTTTCACCAATGAACTTGTTTTGATCATCCCATAGCACCGCTAATAAGGTTTCATGAAGAGATGTTAACATTTGACTTTGATTTATTCTAGCACCTTCAAAAAGGTTTCACTAAAAGATGTTGGATTTGATCTTTGCTTATCCCTTAACACATCCAAAATGGTTTCACTAAGAGAGTGTTCTTCTGGATGAATTTGGTCTTCATCCCCTTAACATTATTCAAATGGTATGTTGTCATGGATGCAGTTCAACAAAGTGTGATTTTGTCAGTCCTAATTGGCATTTATAAGAGGTAGAATATCAATATAATGGATATGTTGGGTGGTGGTAATAATGAGATAGTGAAAGGAAGCACAATTCTCATAGAAGATACTAGGAAAACTTGTGTCGATGCTAAATTAATCATCATCAAAAGTTGTATAAGGATCACAAATATATTCAAATTGATCTGTGAGGTAATTGTAACCAATGTTGTAACACCAATACTATAATATATTTTTGAATCTGATTGTGAAGGGACTCTGAATCTAATGTCATAACTGATGTTGATTCTATTTTTGATGCTAAATCCAATGTTGATTCAAAAATAAAACCTAACTCTAAATCTAATTCTTCATCTAAATTGGTTATTTATTTAATATTTTGTTGAATGTTAAGTGTTTGACAAGTAATGGCCTATGATGGCATAGTGGTCTCAATAAAAACTGATTCATCATAGAAGGGTTCAACATAGACTGTCTCATCCAAGTGAAGCCCGTCAAAGAGAGGGAACCGCTCAATGGATGTCTCAAAAAATCATGTCTATCAAAGTGAGACTCCTCAATGAGTGAGAAAAGATCAAGATACAACTCTGTCGAGATTGGCCTATTAAGGAGATGATGCTTTTTAAAGATAGGTAACACATGATTAGGTAACTTATCACATGTTGAATTATCACAAATGGGTGTTTCAACAATAAAATTTTGTTTTTGGTTCACAATTGGTTTCAAAAGATCAACTTTGAAAACATTTCAATCCTCATGAGATGGTTCTTGAAGAGTCAATGGTTCTTGTTTTGGCTCAAAGATCAACACATAATTTCTAAAATGGGGAAGATTTGGTTTAGTGAGAATAATGATTTATGGTTCAATAATGGACTCTCAAAAAATTAGACTATTGAATAAGGGATAAAAAACAATTGGTTTATCAAATGGAGGTTCTTCCATAATAGGTTCATCAAAAACTAGTGATGGGCCAAGAATGGTAATAGTTGGCTGCTTCTTAGTATGGTTGCTTGTGTAAACCAAAGGAGGAGGTCCTAGAATGGTAATGACTAGATGATTCTTAGTTTGGTTGATCATAAAAACCAAAGGAGGAGGTCTTAAAATAGTAATGAATGGATGATTCTTAGTTTGGTTGCTTGTACAAAATAAAGGAGAAGGTCTTAAAATGGTGATCTTGGTACATTGTGGAGCTTTTTTGCTCATATAAGCTGGAGGAGAATAGCCCAAAATGGTAACAAAATGATGATTCTTAGTTTGGTTGCTTGTGAAAACCAAAGAAGAAGGTACTACAATGGTAACCTTTTCACATTATAGAACTTTCTTACTCATACAAGATGAAGGAGAAGAAGGATACCCCAAAATAGTAACCTTTGAGCATGAAGTGCAAATTGAAGGGGAAGGATGAAGATGACGTACAATAATCAACATGGATGTGATTGGTTTTCAATATATATTCCCAAAGAGGGTAACATCCTTAAACAAGATGGAGTTCTTATTTTCATCATAAAAATGATCTACCTCAAAACTAAGGTCACAAGAAACCCTATTGTAAGTATACCTTTGAGTCATTGTTTAAAAGAGTGTTCTCAATGTTTGGTAAGATTTGGGCAATTTTTTTGAAACATTTAAACAAAGTATGTTTTGGCTATCTTTAAAAAAATAACTAAGGTACCAAAGAGACTATAAAAGAGGGTGGATTGGAACCACACACAATTAGAAGATTTGGTTCATGAATATACTCAACTTTTGGTAAATCTAAAATCATATAGATTGGAAGAAGGTAAGGTAACTCAAAGACCCAAGGTGAAAACTAGTACACCAAAGCCTATATCTTTGTGATATGCATATACCATAAAATATAGTTCCAACTTTGATGAGTTGACCCTATAAAATTAGAGGAAATCTCTCTAGATTACAAAGAAGACAAAATGAACTAAGAAACTCAAGATGTAAAAACATGCATGAATTACTAAGTACAAACCGAGGGCCAAATGGGTGGCACAACATTGCCACATGGTTCTATTAGGATAAAATATGTGTTAGGACTTAAATCATGAGTGTTACACAAGATTACTTGAGTCCACCAAGATGATAATGTGATTTTGAGTCTAATAAATGATCCTCAATCTAAATGGAAAACTAAACCCAAGTTAGAACAAGTTTAGTGTGCAAATGGTGAACCCACTTTAACACACCAACCTTTAAAACTCAGAAAGGGTCAATCTTGAATGCGAATTATAAATGAGGGAATTTAAAAAAATTGGATAAAAGGTCTAGAATCAATTGGGCAGCATGAATGCACCAAAATGGATGACATGACACAAAAGATTTTGATAATAATTTGAATAAGGAAAAGATAAAATTTCTAATTAGATAGCATAATGCCTCCCTTGCTCAAGAAAATTGAGGACAAAGTGCTTTGGTTAATTTCATTGAGTTAACAAATAGTTTTAGACACAAATCAAGACCAAATAATCTAATGACAAAAAAAAATCATCTTAAGTCTAATTGACAAGGTATGGCAAAGTGGGGTCAACTAAACTAGTAAGTTTTCAAATGTTTCTAGGGGAATCAATTACATAATGACTTTCATATCACGATGTAAAAGAAAAGCATGTAATTGGGTGTTTGTGTCACTTAGCTTGTTGAAAAAAGGTCTTGCCCTTTTTGCAACCACTACAGCCTATTATTCACTCAATGTAGTGTGATGTCCAAAGTACAAATATGTCCCATGTGCAACTCCATCAATAGAATGTGGTTTAACCAATCAAACCTTTATTCCTAGTGGGAGTGGTTGAAGTCAATGCCAAGATGTAAACCCTGGGTCAAATCTTCCCTAAATAAATCATGAGAGGTAATGAAATAAAATACATAAGAGAAAGACTTTAGGGTCATTTTTAAGATCACCCAAACTATTGCAAGTTTTTGGGGAGTGCTTTATATGACATTTTTTCTAAGCCTTGGAATAGGCTTTTTGTAATAAGGATGGGTGATTTTGATTCCAAGAGTTCCATAAAGGGGACAAGTGGAAGATCATACACGTGACATCCCTCTCTTTGCCAAAAAAACTATTTCAAACAACTGTTGAATGCAAAAACTTGGGAAGATGATTTCATTTTTAAGCACCAATTTAAAAGATTGAGTGGTGTTATTTTAAACCCTTGGTCTTAAGCTGTAACTTTGAAAGTCTAACTATCACAAATTCATCTTAATCACCTAAATTTTTCATTAAGTACTAAAACAAAGTTCCTAGTTCATTTTAAAAGTATGCAAAAGATGGTTTAAAACATGTTTTATCAAATTCCCAAGCTTGATCCTATAATAAAAATGTTAGAGTATCCTTTA
Organism: Torreya grandis; assembly: GCA_037957365.1. Taxonomy (NCBI): domain Eukaryota; kingdom Viridiplantae; phylum Streptophyta; class Pinopsida; order Cupressales; family Taxaceae; genus Torreya; species Torreya grandis. The sequence continues at coordinate 156,089 of JARHVA010005951.1, forward strand.
GCTTTGAAGCTAATTTGAAAATGGAAGGAACAACTTTGAAATTTGAAGTCTCTCTTACAAAATCAAATTTACCCAGTCAATATCATTGTTTCTTGCAAAATCACCACTGTCAGATAGAAAAACATAGAAAAATGTAATATCACTATTTCAAATGAAATCATTGGGCCAGATGATGATATCATTATTTTTGGGTGATACAATATCACTGTTTGTAGAAAGAAAACATAGAAAATACAAAATTGCCATTTGGATGATGAAATCACTATTATGTGAAATCACTGCCCAAAATGATGAAATCACTACCTAAAAGAGCAATATTACTACCTAAAATAATGATATCACTACCCAAAAAGATGATATCACTGCTCTAGATGACAATATCACTGCTCAAGTCCATAAAATCTCTGTTTTAGTGAATAGTGATTTTGTTTACACAAAATCATAACTGCTTAATAGTGATATCATTTTAGAGAGCAAAATTGAGGTTTTCAAAAACAAAAACGTGATTGTTAGAAAAAAAATTTAAGCTAAATTTTCACTCTTTTGGGCCTCTAACTCCAAGATCCTGCATGGAAAAGATTAGTGAGTTGATTGTAGAGGCTTTATGAGCAAATTTTTTGGTTGTGGTCCCATCGAGTATGCCAAAATGCAGAGAGGATTACATAACATGATTAGTCAAACATTAGTCCAATAAGTCAAAGGAATAATGTATAAGAACAAACTAAATTAAGCCTATCTATTCATATGGGAACTACAAAGGATAACAATAAAAAAATTAAAGAAAACAACATCATATCACCTTCTCAAATAGATTCACCATACCAATGTGGCTCAAAAGCATGCTCTCCCTTAATCAAGAGCTCTTGTCTTCAACAATAATGGTGGCCAACTCCTCCAATGTCTCAAGAAATATTTGTAAAACTGAGGCTCGTTATTTGGAATAACTAAACTAGCCTATCAATGAATCTTGAAACTAAACTCAATGGTAAAATGCAAAGGATTATGGAGATAATTCATCATAATAGCTTTGCATAAATTAATCTTAAAAATGATGTGCATAGCCTCTTTATTTATAAATTTTTGACATTGATCAGGATCAACCATGACCATCCATCTCAAGATTGAGATATGTGGCCATGGATTAATCCAATTATATAATTAAAATTCATAAATATACCTCATAAATATTTGGGATAGAGGAGAATTTAAGAGGCATGGATGGTCTTAATGAGGAATGTGAGACCCATAATCTTGATATTTATGGCATTTATGGCCTATGGATGCCACCCCATATGATGATGCCATTAGGTGCTGTAGTTAATAAAAATCAATTTCAAAAAAGAAACATTCAATAACTCTCATGGAAAATCCACTTGAGATCTTGATTTGGATAGATTATCCTTAAACAAGGTTAATCAACATTTATGTAATTATTTGGAAATTGGCCCTCAATTAATCAAAATAGTCAAAAAGTCATATTACTGGGTTATAATTTGACTAGAGAAGAATTGGAAAGTGATGTTAGATGCATTGGATCTGCCATCCCATTTAGGATGTTGTCAACACCAAATAACACAAGTAAATGTCATGTACAATAATTTTGATATAAAAGAGCAATCTAGAGCACCCAGGTGCAAAATTGGCATTTTGACTCGAAATGATCTGATCAAAGTTAGCTAGCTTATAAAATGCATTACCCCATTTATAGATACTTTAACCTAAATTGGAACTTTTAAATGAAAATTTCAAACCATTTAGGATGTTTTAGTGTTTTTAGGCCAAATTGTGCATTTGAGTGTAATTCGAGTAAGATTAACAATTTCAACACAAATGGTGTTAGGAATTAGATGTCTACACTAGTTACTAGGTGATTACAATCATATAACAAATGAAGACAACTAGACATTGAATGACTACAATAAAATTTAATATGACTACATCTAGTTATCATGCAACTACATTCAACTATTGAGTGATAATAACAAATTATTAGGTGTTAATATTTAGGTAGTAGCTATCGAGAAACTACACCTAATTATCGGGTGAATACATTTCGCTACCAAGTGATAACAACAAGCTTTTTAGTGGTAACAACTAGCTGTTAGGTAGTATTCTTTAGGTTATAATTGTTAGGTGGATGCACCTAGTTGTTAGGTGAGTGAAACTAGAGGCCTTTTATCTACAAAGTTGATTTGATGGCTTATGCCAAGAGTGGTAAGACATCAGGGAAATTTATAAAATAAAACAACCTATTATCTTATTTTAGCTATAGGTAAATCATAGGTATAAATATTAAATTATATATTTTTATTATTTATTCATTCCTATAAAGTTTCAATAACAATTAATATGTACAACCATTTTAGTTGCAAAACCCATTAACAATAGTATCAAGGTATGTCTCCATTCGAAGATGTATGTGGGTATGAAATTCCAAATAGAGGTACCAAGGAAGAATCCAATAATATGCCTATATATGAAGACTATTATTTTATTTACTATTTTGTTGTTTATTTACATTTTTATTACAATATTTATTAATAATTAGTCTACAACCATTTTTTGTGCAGAACCCAATGAAAATAGTATCGAAGATATGACTCCATTGGAATGCATCCATGGGTTTCAAATTTCAAATTGAGGTACTAAATATTATATGAATTACTAAATTGTTAATTATTTGAAATTTTGTATTAAGGACCAATTTTTAATAATAACTTAAAGATCTATACTCATTTTGCAAGGAGAAACCATTGATAACCCTTTTAAAGATATGCCTCCACTAGAAGACATCCCTGGGTATGAAATGCCATCATTAAATTAAAGGAAAAGGACACTATAGGACATCATCATGGGTGTCAATGATGAGTACCCAATACTAACATATTAGATTTATAATCAGCTAACACAATCTTTAGTTGAAAAAATCACAAAAAAAATGTGTACAAAAAAAGAGTACATAGATAATTGGAAGGTCATTTAAGTTTGACTATGTATCTAAATACCCATTCATTAAAATTGTATAGTAGGGAAATAGTAATGAAATACCAACATAATGAAAATACATAATATGCAGTTGGAAACTTGAAAAGTACCAAAACATATAACTCAAATAGACACAATAGAGAAACATTGTGGCAAAATATATGATTCAATAAAAATTAAAGATGGAAAAATCAAAACAACAGTGAGATGGAAAATAGTAAAATAATGCATGCATAAATGTTATACAACAAAGTATGAAAATCATTAGAGACATCAATGATACCTCATTGATAAAGGAGGAATAATTACATCATAATTCAAAAAAGTTTTTCAGTCTATTCTACTTGGCAAAAATACACAATTTTCCACTTTATATCATATTCTAAAAAGAGGCAGACTAATCTCTAATTTTTGAAATTAAAATATTTTATTTCATCATATTGGATTTCATAACATTCCATAATCACATTGGTAAAATAACAACACTTGGGAGAGGGAAAAATGCCTCATAATGATTGAAAAGAAGTAGGGTTTATCTCATTATCCATTAATGAGGTAATAATAGTTGATAACACATCATGGTTTTGCATGCATGTTTATACATTTGAGAACCATTAAAGGAAACCTCACCTATTATCTATAAGTAAAATGAAGGAAAATTATAATTCTAAGAGCCTTTACAAATTAGTTATTTCTAATTTGATAGGTATTGTTAGGATGAATTATTATGATATAGGTACCAAGTTAATGTATGTTGGTATGGATGGTTCATCAGTAATTCAATAGAATAAAATAGTTCTATGTGTTCACATAAAAATAATAGTTTCCCCATATATGAATCCAATCCATTGCATGGCATATACAATGAATCTTGTTTACAAAATTGTTAGCACATTTCAAAATGTCACAAAAGTGGAGGAGCTTATTTGTGACTTGCATGCATATATGTCAAGCAATCTAAAAAGGTTTATATAGTTTTATAATTTTTTTATTAGAGTGAATCATGGTAAAAACTATTAAAATATGTTAATATAAGATGGATTTCCATGTATGAGCCTGCATGTACAATATTTGAAGAATATTAATTGTTGATAGGTTTTATGTTTAAATATAGGATGGATGTTGATAAGGAAAAATATTTATTGTAATGTTTAAAAAAAAATTAAACCTTGAAAAAATTATGTTGCATTATTCCCATGTTGAAATAAATGCATTTTTTTATGAAACATGTGCAAAAGAGATCCATATATATTGTTATCTTCATGCAGTTGAGGAAACATGTTTGTCAATCTCTTAATATATTATACTAATCGAATGAAAGTTTTAAGGGATGAATATTTGATAGTTGGTAAATTTTAATAGATATTAAGGACCTTAAAAATTATTTGAAATTCAATATTAATGATCATAGTTTTATTGTCATTAATTAAAAAGAGACACCACTACACACTTTCTAAAGATAAACTCATATGGTTGGATTAGATTGAAGAAGTACCTATATCAAGGATTTTATATGATAATGTCATAGATGAGCACAAATGAAATTGAAAAACATTTCAAAAAGCTTATCTATTGAAATTCAAGATTGATTTCAAAGGGATGAGTTGGTTAAAGCCATGGGAGTGGTGAATACTATATTTTGGAATAATCTACTAGATGAATAAATAACAAGTAATTTATTTATCAAATACAAGGGTACTCTTATTAATAATTTAAGTAATTTTGTATAAATTAATAGATTTTAAGTTTAGGGTATTTTATAAAATATTTATTGAAAACACATTCAATTAATTTTGGAATTACAATGGTTGAACAATATTGGTCCTTAAATGAACCAATATAAATAAGTGTTATTACAAGGATATAGACGTAATTGTATCCCAAAAGTGTTCTAAAAGAAAGAATTAGATTTTTTTTTTAATTCTATGAATTGTACTAAATAATTATTTTGTGGTTGATGGAAGATGAAAGGGTATTTAATGCATTATCTTTTGTCAAATCCAAAGTTTAGAATTGATTTGATAAAAATCTTGTTACATGTTTGCGGTTGTATGTTTTAGGTTATGTAGTGGATGAGTTTCCATATGAAAGAGTGATTTCAATTTGGATTTTTCTTACTGAAAGAATATGAGTCACTAATATAACAACCAAATAAGATATTGAAACATTCATTGAGACAGTACATATGTCAATGATGAAGCACGTGTTGCAAAAGGGTTGTTTTAGATACATGAGTTTTAGTCTGTATGTATTTCAAATATACTTGAATTAAATTCAGTTGTGATATATATATATATATATATATATATATATATATATATATATATATATATATATATATTTATTGAACAACATTTTCTCTTTTTAATTTATAAATCAATTCCATAAAAAGTATTCTTGTATTGAATAGTACTTCATATGATCAATTATTTTGTTTATGGATAACTTAATAGATTTGTTTACCAATAGTATGTATAACACTGGTGCAGTGATAGGAAAATTATATGGATGTCTAGTCCCTTAATAAATTTAACAATTATATATTTTCATTTCAATCAAATTAATTTATTTTTCCAAAAATCCAGTCATAAAAACATTTTTACTACAAATCAAATTGAAGATCAACACTCAAATTTTAACAACATATATCATACATAAAATGTACCTAAATTAATTATTGGAAAAATTAATTTTAAAGATAATATCTAACACATAATCAACTACAATCCATCTAATAAGTAAGAATCTAATGCATCTTCTAAAAATTATATATTTAGTTTGAAACTAATTGTCTCAAAATATTACAATATTTATAATATAAATAAATATTAAAACTGATATTGATTCATTTTTTTAGTTTCATGTGAAGTGTTTGTCTACTTTAATATTGCAAAAGACACTCCCTCTCTATGGCTTTTTTCATATTTTAGGATTACTAACTGGAGAAGATCCTTGGCTGTATCATGAATGTTTTCAAGATTTGCCTTTTTTATCCTTTGTTGATTTTCCTATAAAAGGCAATGAGGGATCCACATCAGATTTCTTCTTGAACAATTTTTTTGGATCCAATCCATGTTCCTTGATGATTTTATTCAATGTATTATTTTGTCTATTCAATAAAACAAGTTTTTATCTCAAGGAAATAGATGCATTTAAAACAAATCATGTTATTTGGAGGTGCACATTGATTACCTTTGCTTGATTCTTCAAATTATCATACTTTGACTATAATTAAATGATGAATATTAATTAGATAAAAACTTACAAGAATTATATGAAAATGACAAACTTATAATGAGTATAACTTACCATGACTTTTCCCTTTCTTGCATCAACAATAACCACAAGGATTTTATCTTTTGACATTTTTTTGGTAGTATACATGGGCCTTGACATTTAAATTCTCAATCTTGTTCAAAATTATATCTAAAAAATTATCATTATGATCATTACTAACAGTCACTTCTCTAGAAATAACCTGATTTAATAAAACATCAATTTTTACTAGTTGATTTTCAACCATTATAATTGGTTATGTTGGGAGTGATTGTGAAACTAGGAATTTATTTACCATATACAAAATTTATCCCTTACCTTTCATATCCTAAAAAACTCAAAATCAATAGGAATAATTTATTTTACATAGATGGTTGTATTATATGCCAATAAACTATATAATGGAAAATTGGTACGCTTAGGATCATGATGGGGAGGGGGTACGTTAGACCCTAGAGAGTTAGAAGTTGGCATATTTTGGGAATTTGCCTTTGACCCCTTTGGATATGATCCATAAATAATGTCATGGGGATTGAAAAAAATATATTGATCCCCACTCTCCATCCTAAAATATTTATCATCAAAATCTATATGGTGTAAAATAACAGTCCCTAAGCTAGGCATATTACCAAGAGAAAGGTTTAGAAACTCCAACATTGTCAAATGGATAGTGTCACTACTTGGCACCAAAAATGATAAACATTTTCCCCTGGTAACAACTTGGTAGATTGGTGGTGGTGGCAGAAAATGTTGCCTTTAATAATTGGTCTCTACAAATTGAAAAATAGATCAGATAACTACTAAATGAGAATACCTTTAATATTTCATAATTATAGTAAAAAATATATAATTATGGGTGTATACCTTGATTTTGAGGATGTTCTAAAGATATATATTGTAACTAAACACTTGTATGAGGCATCTGGGAAGACTAGGGGGAAATTTAAATGATGCTACAAAAATAACATGATTTAATCAAACACAACATCTATAATGTATAATTAAATTATAAATAATAAAAATAAGACAATTGTATTACCATCATCATGAGAGAAGGTTTGAGTTTGTGTCGATTCAATTGGATGGGGTGGATAACTTAGAGGCATAATATAACTCTGCATTATTTTCTATATAGTTAATAGAATAGGAGATGATTCAGCATCTATATCTAATTCTTTGGAGGCCTCGAGAGCTTGCCAACCTCTTACTTCTACTTTTATTCTAAAAAACATTTGAAAAATTATTTTCTATGAGGAAAAAATTACTTTAATTAAATAGTGAACATTAAATAAATTTTCAATAATCAAACATTGAACATAAAATAAAGGACATAATTACCTCTTGTTTAGTAACTAAAATAGAGGTGAGCTATATTTTTATTTGAAGAGAAGTTGGAATATTTATGCTCTCCATTTGTAATTCATGAAATTACTCATTGTAAAAATTAATAATATAATTGGTACATGTAAAAGTACAATTGTCAATTATAATATCAAAATTTAAATCATTGATAATTTTGTTAGATAGATACAAACAATAATCAAAATTTTGGCCACTTAAAGTATGCAGGATATACACCATAACCCAGATCATTATGTCAAATGCTCTTCTCTACAGTAAAATTATAGCCTAAAATAATTCTATCATGACCATAATAAAAGTATTGTTAACATATTTTATAGGGAGGCCCCTATTGGATTTGTGATTCTACCCATCTGTATGAACAAAATAAACTAGTTGAGAGAGAATTGAAATTTTAGTTGATGATCATAAATAGTTCACTATTAAGAATGTTTAGTAAATGTATAAATTTTAAAATAATATGTAAATTAAAAAAATCAATTCAATAAACTAGTACGAACCCTCAATAGATAGGTTGAAGTGAGATCTAGATACTTCTTATCCTAATCTATTAGAGATGCATGGGTGGTCATAGGGTTAGAATTTATGAGTGAGAGAATTATAAAACAATGGATGTCTTTTGGGTTGATCCTAAATCATACAACATGTGATTTTACCTTCACTATGAACATGGACTCAACACAATCATAGCTCCTAAGAAAATAAGTGAGTAAAGTGGTGTCTGTGTCATACTGGGGAATCTTGAAAAGCCCCTCTAAACCACATTTTTTGACCTAGTCTATGTACGCATCTTTTTATTTTAGAATTCATAGTATCTATCGACACATGAGGTTTTTTTACAATATTTTAGACATAGAGTATCTTGGGGTAGCCATTATGGCACAAAGAGTGTCTAGGAAGTGATATACTTTTCCTTGAATTAGGTCTATATGGGGTCAAAGTGGAAAATTCAAGGTTTAATTGTGTAAAATGAAACAACGCAATTGTATTTATAAGAAACCAACATCCATGAACTAATAAATAACATCCATGAAATAATAACTAACGTCCATGAACTAATCACTAGTGTATGTGAAATGATAGTTGGTATCCATGAAATGGTAGATGTTCTAGTTCACGAAAAATGTAGTTACCACAAGATAGTCACATTCATGCTATCAGTAAATAGCATGGTTGTCAAATCATAGTGGAACTAGCATTTGATAGTTTTGTTGGTAAATGGTAGTGAAACTATCATTCAACCACTACATTATTATTCAACACCCCAATTGGAAGATGATAGCCATGTTAGCTAAAGTAGGTGGTCATATACAACATGTAGATAAATGACTGGATGATACAATCTAGTGAATACATCCTATAGTCAGGTGACTACATGATGAAGTCACCTGATTACATGATACAATTGTCCACTTGCATTATGTAGTTAGGTAAATTCATCTTGTAATCAATCCTCATAATCTATCTACACTATTATATGCCTTCCAATTGACTCACCACCATCATGAAACTGGTTTGACTAATGAACTCCAATTTTTTTAATATAGGTCACTAAAATTTTCCTTAGTTTTATAGATATATAATTATATAATAAAGCATTTTATCTTGTATATGTCCATTTAATTTCACATTTATGAAAAAAAATCATCTTTACAAGTCATATGGTGTGTTAAAGTAGGTTATATAGGTGATTGGTTGTGAAAGCTAGTTAATTATGTCTCAAATAGGACATTTTATCTACCCTCCTTCTAGTCTCAATATAAGTTATTACCTTCATGTGAAACATTGATGCATGAAAAATTGATTTGGAAAGTGTTTAAAACAACTTTAGTCTCTTGTTAGTCCTATCATGTTATCATAAGTGGGTAGAGGAGATCACATGTCATTGGTGAATCACCTTATGTTTTATTTTTAGTCATTTCTTATCGCTTTTCACACCAAAACATAGAGTAGTCTTAGTTTAGGTGATATACCAGGGTAAATAGCCCTCTCTAAAGATTCAACCCTCACATAAGGTCACCCATAACTTGAGGGTTATTTACATTATATTAGTTGAAGGGATGAGCCTTGAAACAACTTCTTCAAAGGGTACATTTAAGACTAATAATAGTTTTAGGTATGCCTAGTGGGATTGTTTGATGATCCTTACATCATCTATTGAAGCGTTTTAGTGTGTTTTTCAGTGCATATTGCCATTCAAGATAGTTTATTCAACATCATGGCTACTTTTAGGATCAAATATAATAGTTTTAGTAGCCTAGGCATCCATTTTAAGTAAAAGATTAGTGGTTTTCAACACATTTTCTATTTTAATCACTTTCAAGCATTTAAAACTACTTTAAATCATAACTAATCTTGATATTTAACCATTTATCCATAATATACACCCCATGATACTTCTCTTACATGGATGGATTTAGATTAAATTTCAACTTTCCACCTCCCTATCATGAAGACATAGGTCTTATTTCTTAAAAAAATATTTTATAGCCATTTGATGAGCCATATCAGCCTAATAATGACCTTGTTTTATCCTAATATAACTCAAGTTATGCAAGTAACCAACCTTTTAAAGTATGCAATCAACCCTATATATCTCAAGTTATTAGTGTACTCTCAAAAATCAAGTGTTGTTTTCCATGTGGGTAACATGTGCACATGCAAGGAGAGTAATGGCTACTAGGGTACAAATTCATATATGAGACCAAAATTTTAGTATCATGCCATCAAGATGAGACAAATTTTGAAATCTTACTTCCTCAAGAGCCTCAAAATCTTATGAATAATTAATTAAAATTAATTAATTATGCAATAATATGAAACATGGGAATAATTCCTTAGAGTCACATAAACAAAGAGATATGGAAGAAAAATTTAGATCTAAGCAAAAATATGCACACAACATTGATATAACATAGTTCACCCAATGTGGGATATATCCACCAATAGGATATCAATAATATTATAAACAAGAGTAAAAACAACTCTAAGCAAGAAACCTCTCATAGAGATAATTTTATCGAGCTCGAATTCACACCAGAATTCCTGAGATGTAAAGCTACACCTCAAAACTGATCACACTGATTGTAGAAAGAATGCAGAGCTCAAAAATCAATGTAAAACATAATGAAAAAGTGTTACCCATATTCCTTATTTATAATTTTCAAAATCCCTTGAAAAATGTACCATAACCATAAGGATAACCATATCCCCTCAAAATAAGGCACAAAATAAGAGAGGTTTCAGCCACATAATCCCTTAATTTTCTCAACACCTTTAAATCATACCCACTTCCCAAAAATGTGCCACAAAAAAGGAAGTGGTTAAAATTCGTCCCACCATTGTAAAAGGTAAATATTTCATGTTAAAATTGTCTCAATAATTTTATTTTTACCTTAAGGGTGTTAAAACAAACTCCATATTTAACAATCTCCCACTTAGAGTTAGTTTCCCCTTGAATAAAATTTAACACTCCTCCATGATCTTCATGAAGACCAACCAAAGCTAAAAATAACCTCAACTTCTCTAATGTGACTAACTTAGTCATCATATCCATAGGATTTTGGCTCGTATGTATCTTCTCTAGCTTTACTATGTTTTCCTCCAAATCTATCCTGATGAAATGATATTGCAACTATATGTGCTTTATCCTCGAGTGGAAAGTGGAGTTCTTGGCTAAATTTATAGCACTCTAACTATCACTATGTAGTCCCCCAACTTCTTGCTTATACCCCAACTCATTTAGTAACTGTTATAACCAAATTATTTCCTTGCTAGCCTCTGTAGTAGCAACATACTCAGCCTATGTGGTTAATAAAGCTAAAATTTTCTATATCCAAGAAATCTAACTAACCATTATATTCTTAATAATAAATACATAACCTATTGTACTCCTAATAAAAACATCCCTAGCCATATTTGAGTCCACATAACCATGCAAAGTGGTGTCTGATCCACCAAAACATAATGCTATACCTATGGTTCCTCTTAAATATGAAAGAATCCATTAAGCTGCTTCTTAGTGTTCATAACCTGTATTACTCTTGTACCTACTTACTACTCCCACTACATGGGAAATATCTAGCCTAGTATAAACCATAACATACATCAAGATACAAACTGTTGATGAGTCAGGTACCTTAGACATATTTATCTTTTCTATTTCTATCTTGGGACACTACTCCTTTGATAATCTGAAATGGCTTGCCAAAGGAGTCCCAACTGGATTAGCATCCTACATACTAAACCTCTCCAAAACTTTCTTCACATTCTCTTCCTAGGATAAGATCAACTTCTTCTCCTTCTTATTTTGAGTTATCCTTATACCAAGAATTTACTTCATTTCACCCAAATCCTTCATAGAAAAGGAATCACCATGCTACTTCTTAAGTACTTGAATCTATTGCATAGTCTTTGTTGTAACCAACATGTCATCTACATACAAGCATATGATAATATAATTACCATCCTGAATTCTCTTGACATACATGTAATGGTCAAAATGACACCTGGAGTAACCCTATTCTAACATAAAACTATCAAACTTTTTATATCATTGTCATGTAACTTATTTAAGCCATAAAAGCTCTTTTTTAGTTTGCACACCAATTTCTCCTTTCCTTTGACCTCATAACCCTATGGTTGTTCCATCTATAATTCCTCCTCCAAATCACCATGAAGGAATGCATTCTTCATATCTAATTATTATAAATATAAATCTTCTACTGCAACTATACCAAGCACAATTCTAATAGAAGTAATTTTAACAAATAAGATAAAAATCTCATCAAAATCAATACCTTTATTTTGTGCAAACCCCTTGAACATTAACTAGGCTTGTACCTTTTCCTTCCTCCATCATCTGCTATGATTTTATATACCCAATTATTCTACAATGCTCTCTTTCCCTTGGGTAGCTTCACCAAATCACACGTCTAGTTCTCCATGAGAGAAATATGTTCTTCTTCCATGGCTTGCTCCCACTTCTTCTTAGCATTCACTTGCATTGATTCCTCAAAACATTCTAGTTATCCACTATCAATAAGCAACAAATAACTCAAATATGGGGGAAAATGTTTAAGATATTTTTTTACCCTAAGAGACCTTCTTACTATAGGAGTTTGGGGTTCTTATGTATGAGGTTCCTAAATTGTCTCCTTGGACACTTTACCATTCATAATATCATCCAACACTATGTACTCTTTTTGTTCTTGTTCTTGCAACTGATCCTTATACATTACTTTTTTTTTAAAGATAACATCCCTAGACCATAATATTTCTTGTCTCTAAGAATCCAAACTCAGAAACCAAAGTCATCCTCACCATAACCAATAAAGGTGCATCTCTCAGACTTAGCCTCTAACTTGGTCCTATCCTTCTTGGGAACATGAACCAATGCCTCACATCCAAAGACCCTAAGAAAAGAATAATTAAATTTCTTACTAGACCAAACTTAATTAGGTATGCCTCCATCTAAAGGCACTGAAGGCCCTCTGGTAATCAGATATACCACTATGATAACTACTTATACCCAAAATATTAGGGGTAGCCCTGCATATAACCTCATGATCCTAACATGCTCCATGATTGTCTCGTTCATCCTTTCTGACACTCTATTCTCTTATGGTGTCCCTAGAACCATATTTTGCCTATGAATTCCATTCTATGAATAATAATCATCATTTGCTTTGATACAATACTCACCTCCATTATCTAACCTGAGACATTTCAACTTGAGACCTATTTCATTCTCAACTAAATCTTTCCATCTTTTGAATGTTTCAAACACATCAGATTTCTTCTTAATGAAATAAACCCAAACTTTCCTAGTTGCATCATCAATAAATATAACATAATAATTTTAACTACTAATAGAAGATACCTGAGATATCCCCCATACATCTAAGTGAACCAACTCTAACTTATTCGCCTTCTTCAAAGGTACAATCCGTAGGAACTTAAATTACTTCTGCTTCTCATACACATAATCATCATATAAGTCCAAATCAACCTATTTTAATCCAAACAACTTATGTTTCAATATCTCCATGCCCTTCTAGCTCATATGATCAAGATTGTAGTGCCATAAAGTTGCATCTCAATTTTTAACAACTAAATTATATTGATTAACACTACTATTCAAATACGAAGTGCTGATATTATTACCTCTCACAATCACAAGAGATTCCAAGAGTCTACTAAAAACATCACTAAACAACCCTCACTATCTAATTGTCTTGCTAAAATTAAATTCCATCTTAACTATGGGACATGTCTAACATCCTTTAGTATCCATGTGTTCCCATTCTTCATCTTCACCTGAACACAACCTTGCATACTATACTACATGGATCATCATCACCAAGATAAACATGTCCAAAATATCTTTAAACATAATTAGTAAAATAATGCCTATATGGGCTGGCATGAAAAGAAACCCTTGAATCTAATACCCAAGATTCAAAAATGTTATCTAAGGAAAGAATTAAAGCATCCTAATTAATATTACCTATTGTCATAGTTACCTCTTTGGTCTCCTCATGTTTGGTCTTCCTATCCTGAAGTTCCCAACACTCCTTTGTGTGTCCACTTTTCCCATAGTGCCAACACACCATCTTGGTTCTAGATTTAGATCTTCTTTGATCCTTTGAATTTACATGGTTTCCTTTGTTTCTATCCTTTTGTCTCCCTCTAGTCTCCACCATCAAATCATTCCATGAAGATGATTCCCCGATGCTCTTACTTCACATTTCCTCACTATGAATCACACCTATAACATCCTCAAACTTTAAACTTCCCTTAGCAGGGATGACATTACTCATAACCATAAATAGGCTATCCCAACTATAAAGTAAGAAGAACAAAATCAATAAAGCCTTAACTTAATATTCAAATTTAATACCAATAGATGTTAGCATACTCATAACCATATTAAAATTATTCAAATGATTAGCTACAAAACCATTTTTAGACATTTTCATTTTAAATAACATTTTCATCAAAAATATTTTATTAGAGGCAGAGGATTTTTTATATAAATCCCCTAATTTATTCTTCAAACCAAATTTTTTCATCTCCTCTAAAATATTTAAGGTAACCGAAGATACAAAACACAACCATATGGCTCCCAGTACTTTCCTATCAGAGTAAATTTCAATTTGCCTGATTTATACCTAAAGGTTGTCTTATTTTCCCCATAAAAGGGAGATGAAGATAATTTTGAAACAATTAATCTTCCATCTACATCTTCCACAATCCAAAATTCTTCCCATTGAATTTTTCAACTCTAGATCTACCATAGCTCCCACTCAAGTTAATATCTTTCATTGTAATTCACCACTTTATCAAAACCACTAAAGCTAGTTATGATACCAATTGTTAAGAATAAGTGATTAAAATTAATTAATTATGAAATAATATACAACATGAAAATTTTTCCTCAAAATCACAACAATAGAGATATATGGAAGAAAAAATTAGATCTAAGAAAAAATACACAAATAACACTGATATAACATGGTTCACCCAATGTGGGCTACGTCCACCAAGAGGATCTCAATAATATTATAAACAAGAGTAAAACCAACTCTAAAAAAGAAACCCTCTCATAGAGATAATTTTATCTAGGTTGAATTCACACTAGATTCTCGAGATGCAAAGCTAAACCTCAAAATTGATCACACTGACTGCAGAAAGAATGTAGAGCTCAAAAATCAATACAAAATGTAATGAATAATGTGTTACCCCTCTCCCCTATTTATAATTTTCAAAATACCTTGAAAAATGTGCCATAACCATAAGGATAACCATATCCCCACTAAATAAGGCACAAAATAATAGAGGTTTTAACCACATAATTCCTTGATTCTCTCAACACCTTTAAATCATACCCACTTCCCAAACACATTCCATAAAAAGGGAAGTGGTTAAAATTAGTCCCACCATTGTAAAAGGTAAATATTTCATGTTAAAATTATCTTGGTAATTTTATTTTTACCTTAAGGGTGTTAAAATGAACTCCACATTTAACATAAACTACCCAACCATGGCACGCTTCTTAAACCAAGCATCCTGATTTCAAGATGCCAAAACTTATTAAGTCCACTCCTCTCATACCAACTCAACATCAAGAAGAGAAAAGGGTTGTATAAGATAATCCAAACAAATTTCCAAGTTTTATGATTGATTATTCAACCCTAAATCCAATTTAAGAGTGAGATTAGACCATAATGCCTCTTATTTAGCTTAGCAACGAGCATGTTCATCCTACTTCATTAGTTGAACCCTCTTACTCTCCCACCATCTCCATTTTCAAAAGATAACCCATTGTATGGAAATAAAAAAATACCATTCAGGTGAAGAAGAGAACATTTCAAGTGAAGATGATGAGGAAATAACTTTTTGTAGCTTGCTTTATGCCACCAAATAAAAAAAATTAACTTAGAACATGAGGAAGAAGATAGTCTTGATGAAGAGAATTCAATTCTCTCTATTCAATAAGGCATTCAAGGGAATGAAAAAAACCTTTGTTGAGAAAATTACCTTCCTTTGAACATGTTATAAAAATAATTATTCACTCCTACAAACATCAAACATACCCATGATGATGATGAGGTACTTTCTTAGATGAATGGTTTTCCATTCAACATGGAAGAGGAAGAAAACTAGTCTAATTAGCATGGATTTGACCTTAATGAAGAGAAATTAGAGTTTTAAATTAGGGATGTCACTTATCATGGGAAAGAGAAGGATCTACTTGAGGTAAAAGAAGAACAATCTACTATATGTGAGGCTCTCACTCTCAGTGAGGAAGTTATTGATTGTTCATTTGATGATTAGGCTAAAGGATGTTATAAATTTGAATCATCTAATTATATAAGATATGCAAGTTTAATATTTTGTTGTAGGCATGGATAAGACACTTTCATATGAGATTATATGAAGCCTCATGAATATCTTGATGAAATTTGGTAGATATACTATGACATTATCAAGGAATTTGAGGCTGTTAGCTGGGTAACAGTTTTAAAAGGAAAGAAAAAGGTTAATAATGTACTTGCAGTTATTAAAACTCAACTAGATATGTCTATGGTAATCATAGAAGATAAAAAATAGAAGGCTAAATTAGTGATGGAACCATCTATCCCAAGTGAACAATCAAGTGAGAAAAACCATTACATCAAGATAGAGGTAAGATCAACTACTCTAAACAACTAAGTAGATTGGTAAAACCTTAAAAGTGGCCTCCAATTTGATCATCATTATCAAGAGGATTCTTATTTTTATTCAAGATCTCAGTCAATGGTAGAAGTGGCCTATGATGATACTAAGGTGCACCCAAGTGCTTAGATACTTCTATTGTACCCAACATCCCCCTTTTTTCCATAGGGAAATGGGGACCCAATTTTTTTTTTCAAATTATGGTCTTCACTTTGAGCCCCTCTTCTATGTGTTTAGGCAAATTTTGAGAAAAGACTGATTTGGCCTTGTATACTTTCGTAAGATGGCATTGGTATTATCTTTCATAGACTAACTCTTTCACCCTATCAGTCTTGTTTTATATTGGGTTTGTTCTATCAAAATATATAATCACTTGAGATATGATAGTGTTGAGTTTAAGATGTTAGTTGAATATATAAGAAACTCATCATACAGTCATCTATATCTAATGACAACACTAGAGGCATCCAATGCCTTGAATTTTGTTGTTATAAGATAAGAAGAAGCATAAGAGTGTTTGCAATTAGTTGGGGCCTTAATCCACAACTATTAGGCAAATGAGGCCTAAATCCTCTAGATTTTGCATGATTTGAATATGTCAAAGGTGAAATACACCACATGCCAATTGATTAATAGGATCAATTTTGATAAAATCATTCAAGACGTGGTAAATGACTTCAAGTAGAGTTTACAAGGATTAACACTAGAAGAGATAGAATCAGAGTTTAGTGCGGCCATACATAAAGTAATGGAGGTGGAAATTTTTAATAATTAGTTCCATTTTACCGAGGAAAAACATGCAAGACTCCTTATTCAGGTTAATAAGATACATCAACCATCGGTGTTGAACTTGAACATCATTCGACAATTTTATGATGTGGCATACAAATTTTAGCAAGAAAATGAGGCCAAGAAAAAGTAAGATTTTGGTCACACACACACACACACACACACACACACACACACACACACACACACACACACACACACACACACACACACACACACACACACACACACACACACACACACACACACACACACACACACACACACACACACACACACACACACACATTCAACTTCTACTACTCTCACCTCAACTTCTACACCTAGAAAAGTACATGTAGTACTTCACATGATGTAACCTTTATAGGGTAAGATTTTGTGCATGTACAATTTTGTAATGGTGTATATGATTATAGTTTTCTTATAGTTCAAGAATTTTTATTGTAAATTTGCCTTTATATTTTGTACACATGCACACATTACATGGTTTTGAAAAAGGTCAACTTATCTAATTGATAACTTTGAGCTTTCTCTTATATAGTTTTGACTACAGTTAGAACTCATGTTCTAACTACTTCATGTAAATGAATTTGCATGAACTTGGAGGATGAGGCAACCCCTTCCCCAAGCCTATTTAAATAATTATAATCCAATTTGGATTTTGGTTAGAGAATTTTAAATACAGATTAGCATCAATTTTGATCATCAACAAAAGTGTTTGAGTATTTTATTTCCAATTTATGTGTATATAGTTGTTACTTCTTGGTTGTATGTTTCAATAATCTTTAGTGTGTAATATATGTGAATAGATTATTGACTGTATTAATTTATGTATTGATCTATATATGTGAAAAAACTATTGAAATATTGGTAAATATATTAATTAGGATAGTTAAGTTCTAATTGATTCATAATTATGAATATGCATGAGTGCTTTCTTTGATGTAGTTTTTTATGTGTGTGTAATAGCTACCTCATATAATTCACTAGCCCAAACATAATCTCCTAATTAAGGGTGTGTAATAGATGCCTTAAAATGATCAACCTTTGTCTAAGGATTATGAATTTCCTTAGACTTCTTAGCAATGTCTGATTATGCGTGTGAAAATTGATGCTAGCTACAAGCGTAGGTTTTGAAATAACTTGTCCTCTTAGAAACCATCCAAGGAAGTGATTCCTAAAAACCATAGAGAATTATTTTATACCTAACCCATCCATCCTTTTTTGAGTTTATTTTGAGACCTACCTTCTCTAAATTATCATCCTACCACCCATCCAACTCACGTAGAGATTCACTACCCTTTAGAAGACCATACCTCCATCCAATAAAACTTGTTAATAACCTACATACCCTACCACTATTCCATCAATAGGTTATGAAAAAATACATACCTACAACTCATGCCCTGGAGTGGATTTTACCTCCATTTTGATCTTAAAATGTTAGAGGCTACCTCATTAATTATGGTGTACATGAAAACCACATCAATTATTTTACTGACAGTAGAAGCAGGGTAGCACCTCTGATAATAGTAGTTATTATTTACATAGAGTTACACTAGAGTCACTCAGGGGAGTGACCAGTTCCAATTCCTAGGCTAGTTTTCTATGTCCCACTCTTGAAATATCATAGGAGACCTAAAATGGTGCCAAAAACTCTAATAAAAAACAATCCACCTCTAAGGACTCCTTCTCTAGTAAGGAATCCTTTACCTATTAATCAACCAATGGCTTAACCCTAATTAGTTATATCTACCATTGCCATCTTAGGAGATGTGCATGATTTACTTCAAAATCTTGAAAAGTACTTGCCATATTTTTCTCTTTTAGGAGCAAGGATAGCAGAGGAACATATCAAATCTATTAAATCTACTTTAATGCTAATGAATGTCATTGATGAGGATGTTGCATGTAGATTATTCCCTTTTACTTTGATGGATGATACTTATGATTGGTATTTAAATGTAACAAAAAAATCCATCACTTCTTAGGAGGAGTGTCAAACAACTTTTCTTATGTAATTTGGATAGGTCACCAATCCTGGTCTAATATACTAGCACTTCACCAGTATGAAGAGGGAAGCCAATGAGCCCATCCATAATTTCAATGTAAGGTTCTAGAAGATATACAATTGGTTGAACCCAAGATATAAACCAAAGGTAGCATCAACATTAAAAATTTACAAGAATGCCTTGGACCCTATCACTATTGTGTTCTTGAGAAGAGTGGTTGTTTCTAACACTTTGGCATTAATATTTGAAGAAGATATCATCATAGATAGGTATCTCAATCCTAAGACACATAGAGAACCTAATGTTAATAATGGTTTTCTAGTACTAAATTCAATACCACACGTGAAGCATAATGCCCCCATATTCAATCAAAACCAATTGTACATACTATCTCCACTAACACAAATAACACATCTAAATTTTGAATACTTGAATAATAATGCAATGAGAAATGGTTATTAGTAGAACCAATAAGTAGTTTCACTTCCCATGTCTATTTAATAAGGTATGGATTTTAAATAATCATAACTGGATTCTATTCAGAATATGGTTTATAATTTGAGAAATGACTTCCTCAATATGCAAAGAAAGTGGGAAATTAAAATGTCCCAAATGGTAATTAGAATGTTAGGCTATAAAGATACAACAGACCATTCAATAGGCATGAGTAGCCTAAAAATATTCTATAAATCAGCATAGCTAAAATGGCTCTTCCTAATTGGTGTAGAATATACAATGCCTCCCAACATGGTGAGATCAACTGCGTTGAGTTCTATGCATCATTTGAAATATTTCAAAGAGAAGTAGTCAGGAAATATCAGATGAATAATCCACCATAATCCCCCCAAGATCCTAGCTCGTCAAACACTACCATGTTCTTTAAAACTCATGAGTTTCCCTTCCTGATAATGTACTAGAAGACAATAAGGATGAAGTTCATGCTTTTTAATAGTTCTAAAGAGTTGCATATAATTTACAGAATAAGAATCCACTTAAAACATTGAATCCTCTAAATACCATGGTGATTCCTCCTAATCCTAAAGTAGACAACAATCCACCCCATCTAAAGGGTAATGATCATCCATAAATCAAGGAGGAACCAAGTAAATAGGGATGCAATATTATGGAAGATATTAAAAAGATTAAGGTGAATATAAATCTTCATGAGTTAGCAAGATCATTTAATAGAAGGAGTTGTTATGGAAGTCCATTATTGGAAAGGCCCCTATAGAAAAAACTCAAACATCTACAGACAAAGATAAAGTTACTAACCTCAATGTCATATACAAAAGCAAGCTAAGAGTTCTACCCTTTTTGTTGACTATTAGGGCATTTGGTAAAAACATTCATAATTGTTTAGTTGATTATGGAACATCTACAACTTTCATGCCTGCATCCATATGTAAGAAGCTTGGTCTCACTCCAAGCCCATCAAAGAGAATAATGTCTTAGCTAGATAAAATAGTGGTACCAGTATTTGGGGAATTGACCAATATGTGCATTCAAGTAGCATTTCTTGGAAAGATTAGTGAGACTAGATGCATCTCACACCTAAAGAAGATCATTTTGCAACTTTAAAATATTCATTTAGACCCTTAAAACTCTTACAAATTGATTTTATAACTTTATTTTGCCATTTTTGTTTACCATAGTTTTACACTGTAAAAAACATCGGTAAGTAAGACCAACATTAGTTACATATCTTAACCAACATTAGTTAGTAAAACTGACATCAGTTATATACCTTTCATTGGTCATGTTGGTATAACTGATGTCAGTTGGATAATCAACATTAGTTAGAAAATGTAACCATAATTAGTTATATAAACTAACATCAGTCACTGTGTTTTTCTTAAAACACTTGAGAGCTCTTTTTATAAAGTTTATTGTTTCAAACCAAAAAGAGCTTCAAAGCTAAAGGACATGTTGACATTTTTTCTATAGGACCAAGCTTGACATTTTATAAAAACATGTTTTAAATCACCTTTTGCATGTTTAAAAAACAATTAGGAACTTTGTTTTGGTGTTTAATGATAAATTTAGATGCTTAGATGAATATTTTCAAAGTTCACAATTGTAAGACTAAGGGGTCAAATGAACACCACCAAATCTTTCATTTAAGCTTAAAATTGAACACATTTGTCAATTTTTATTTGCAATAGTTGTTTAATTAGATTTTTTTTGGCAAAAATAAGAATTTTGAGTGTATGCTCTTCCCTTTATCCCCTTTAGGGATCCCTTGGAATCAAAATTTCCATTCCTATTGCAAATAGCCTAGTCCAAGGCTTAGAAAGAATGTCATATAAAGCACCCCCCAAAACCTCATCAAAATTTGGGTGACCTTGAAAATGAACCTAAAGTCTTTGTATTTCATGATTTCTTTACTTTTATACAAACTTGGCTTAGAAAGGGGACGTCATTACCTCCTATGAGTTCTTTAGGGAAGATTTGACTTGGGTTTTCATCTCCTGTCATTGAATTCATTTGGCTCCTAGTTGGAGTTACACATGAGATGTATATACATTTAGACATCGGACTAGATTGAGTGAACAATAGGATGTAGTGGTTGTAAAAAGGACTAGACCTTTTTATAACTAGCCAATTCCATGGTCACCCAATTTTTGTGCTTATATTTTGCATCATTTGATGTGAAAGTCATTGTTAAATTGATTCCCCTAGAATGATCGAAACCTTGCTAGTTTAGTAGACCCCACTTTGCCATACCTTATCAGTTTAGACTTAAGCCATTTGTTTTTTTTCATTAGCTAACTTGGTCTTGATTTGTGTCTAAAAATTCTTGTTAAACCAATTAACTTAACCAAAACACATTGTCCTCAATTTTCTTGAGCAAGGGGGCGTTATGCTATCCAATTGAAAAATTCACCTCTTCCTTATTCAAATTGTTATCAAAAACTTTGTGTCATGTCATCCACTTTGGTATAGTCATGTTTCTAAATTGAGTCTAGATATTTTACCCAAATTTTTTAAATCCTTCATTTATAATCCACATTTGAAATTGAACCTTTTTGAGTTCTAAGGGTTGGTGTGTTAAAGTGGGTTCACCATTTACACACTAAGCTTGTTATAAATTGGGTTCAATTTGCCATTTGGATTGAAGATCATTTATTAAGACTCAACATCACATTATCATCTTGGTGGAATCAAATCATATTATGTATCTCTCATGCTTTGATTCCTAGAACATATTTTATCCTATTGGAATCATGTGGCAACATTGTGTTACCGTATTGGTCCTAGCTTTATACTTAGTGATTCATGTATGTTTTTACATCTAGAGTGGCTTAGTCCATTTTGACTTCTTCATAATGTAGAGAGATTTACTCTAACATTCGAGGGTCAATATTGTCAAAGTTGAAACTAGCTTTTATAATATGGGCATATCATAAAGATCTAGGCTTTGGTGTACTAGTTTTCACCTTGGGTGTTTGACTTACCTTACCCTCTTTCGATCTAAATGATTTCATCCTTACCAAAGGTTGAGTAAACTCATGAACCAAATATTCTAAATTGTGCATGGTTTCAAACCACCCTCCCTTATAGTCTCATTGGTACCTTGGTTATTTGCTTAAAAGATAGCCAAAGCATACTTTGTTTGGTTACCAAATATTGTTCCAAAGTTAGTCAAACACACAGAACAACTATTTTTAGACATGACTCAAAGGTTTACTCATAGTGGGGCCTCTTATGGCCTTAGTTATGAAGATGAACAATTTTATTATGGTCAAGATAACCCCATTTTTTTATGATATCCTCACAACAGTAGGATCTGAAGGTGATTACAATGAATATCAACCCCAAAAAGATCAAGATGAATCCCTTCTTAGATTGATAGAATGAGGTCCTAGACAACCTTCTAAATTTCCTATCGAATAATTATATACCTTAGTTAGAGAAGGAGAATAACAATGGTAAGAGCAATCTTTTGCATGAATAGACATACCTTCTTCCTCAAACAAAGGAAAGGAAATACAAACAGAGTCAAAACCCACAAATCTAGATCTTCTAGCTAAGATCAAGATAATAAGTTAATGATATGTAGATCAACTTGTCACAGGCTTAACTAACTCCCTATTTGCCACTTCAATTCATAATAATGATTTAAAAGAATAAGGAAATATGGTTGAAAGTACTCAATAAATATTAGATGAGGACATTACCATAGTGGATCAAGGTAATCTAAATGAATAGTTAAAGGCACAAGAGACCTTAAAAAGTGTTCCATTTGACATAGAACATACATTTTTCAATCATCAAGAACATTTTGTAACTTTACAAACTCAAAAACCCAAACACTCAGTTTGAATTGAGGAAATCCCTCAAGACAATTTGGCTAGTTCTTTTTAACCAACCCAAAAATTGGTAAATAAACATAAAAATTTCCAAAATCAACAAAGTATCATAGGCTAAAAACATGTAAAATATGAGTAAAATCAATGATCAAATGTAAAGGATTGTGGAAACAATTTAACATTATAACTTTTCAATATTCAAGCTTTATTGATAGGCTAGTTTAGTGATTTGGAATCATGAGCCTAGGTTTTATGGAGTGTTCTTGAGACAATGGAGGAGTTTTCTACCATTTTTGACAAAGACAAGGATGCTTTATCAAGGGAGAACATGATTTTTAGCCACATGGGTATGGTGAATCTATTTGGGAAAGTAATATGATGTTACTTTCTTTCATTTATTTCTTGCTATCCTTTGTAATTCCCATAGAAATAGATAGGCTTAGTTAGTTAGTTCTTTATGCATTTTTCATTATTTATGGACTAATTGTTGACTAAATTTCTTTGTAATCCTCTCTAATAAATTTAAACTATGAGTTTAGATGACCATTGATATTCTACTAGTAGACATACCAGAAGGCTATAAACTATTGCTACGCAGAGATTGGTCCAAAATGCTTAATGTATATCTTTCTATAGACTTCTATCATATATGGCTATCATGGAGAGGAATTTCAAATAAAATTATAATTTCCAGAGATCCAATAATGAAGTATCCCATTATAGAATATAACATCAAGAATGAAGAGGTAAAATATGAGTTTCCCAACCTTGGTATTTATATTTTTTCTACACAAAATCAAGTACAAAAGATAGAACTTGAAGGTTTGAATCAACTATGGACTATGCACTTTGATGGTGTTAGATCTAAGCAAGGATCAAGCATAAGAATTAAGTTGGTTGATCCATAAGATAAAAACTTCTTGGCAAATTATAGATTCTAATTTTTGTGCACTAATAACAGAGTTGAGTACGAAGCTCTGATTTTAGGATTTCAATTTGTACTCAAAGATAATGTAAAATAAATACTAGTATTTGGTGACTTAGAATTGGTAATTAACTAGGTCAAAAATAAATATTAGTATAAGTTATCTTATTTAAGAAGGTACAAGCACATGGCATGGGACCTGATTCAAATATTTGAAGCTTTCAACATAGTAGCACTTACTAGAGAGAAAAATCAAGTGGTTGATTCACTAGCTACTGCTACTACTAATCTGGAGCTGTTACAAGAATCTAGGTAAAAATATTTTCCATTAAATTGGTACCTTATCCCTCTATTTTAGATAACATAAAAAATTTCTAGGTCTTTGATGATGACTAGTAGATTATCTAGTTTTTAACTAATTTAGGGGAATTCATGTCCCAAATCATCGATGACAAGGACATTAATCACCTTTGTCAAGAAAAATAAGACAAGGAAGGCATTATCTAGCTCAAAAAGAATCAAATTATAGCTAGGTTGGTTTCCTGGGAAATTCCATTTGACATAGACCCTCAGGCACAACAACTCAGGTAGCCCAAAGTTAATGAATCTGACTTTAAAAGAGAAAATATAGGAGATGAGCATAACCCATGTTATGTGAATATTGGTCTCAATTGTACCCTAAATAAAATAAAATGAGTTAAGGATTTAATCACTTGATATAGGGACATCATCACTTGGATATATGAAGACCTAAAGGTGTATGACCCATAGGTCATCACTCGCATGATTCCCTTAAAGACATATCATAAACCATTTAGATAGAGGTAAAGGAAAATTAGTCCTATTTTGGAACCTCTCATTCAAAGAGAAGTGGATAATATATTTTGTGTGAAAATCATCTTCCCATTCTAACATTCTACTTGGTTGGCTAATCTAGTCTCATTAAGGAAGAAGGATGGTGAGATCAGATTACGTGTGGATTTTACAAATCTAAACAAGGCCTCTAAAAAGGACAATTATCCTTTACCTTCTTTGGATGAGATGATACAAATAGTAAGTAGTTATGAAATTATGTCCTTTGTGGATGTATTTTTAGGCTATAATCAAGTACTGGTCTAATTTAAGGATAGAATGAATATGGTGTTTAGCACGACGTGGGGAACTTATGTGTATAAGAGGATGCCATTCCACTTGATAAACATATTATCTACCTTTCACTGCACAATAGATCATGCTTTCAAAGGACTAACAGGAAAATGCATAATCATCTACATGGATGATCTTATATTATTTTCAAAGAATCAGAAAGACCACGTAAGCCATAACTAGTTCATATTCAAGAGATGTAGAAGGTTTGGTATTTCATTAAACCTGAAGAAGAGAATATTTGGAGTCATTGAGGGAAATTTCTTAGGACACATCATCACCAAGGATAGGATTATCATTGATCTAGACAGAATTCATGGAATTTTGAAGATTATGCCACCAAATAACAAGAAGGAGCTCAAATCATTATTTGAAAAGATTAACTTTGTAAGGAAGTTTATTTAGGGACTTGTAGAGATTATTAGACCTCTGAATGCCATCCTTAAGTAGGATGCCAAAATAGAATGAACAACTAAATCCAAAAAGTTTTTATAAGACATTAAAGATGTGATATCATAGGCTCTAGTGTTAATCACTCTAGATTTTATGAAAGATTTCTACTTGTATTCATTCACTTTAGAACATACAATTATTGCTATCATCATGCAAAATAAGGATGAGACCGAGTATCCAATTGCATTCATTAGCACAAATTTGAAGGATGCAAAACTCAAAAACCCTATGATTGACAAACATGTTTTTTCTCTTTCAAAGTAGTTATTTTTTTAGAATTATATCTTGAGGAATAAAAACATTGCCATTATGCCCGATCCTGCTGTCAATCTCACCTTATCATATAATGAGCTAGGAGAATGTCAAAGCAAATGGATGGCCAAACTGAATAATTCAACATAGAGATCAAGCTTGTAAAGATCATTAGAGGTCAAAGCATTGTTCATCTCATGATTAAACCTAATCCATGTATCAAAATTGAAGAGGTATGTGAATCTCGAGTATCTAAAGGAGAGTGGTATACTAATATAATATATTATTTACTTATAAGAACTTGTTCCCTAAAGCTCAATAGAGAGAGAAGAAGAGATTTGAGACTCAAATATGATCATTACATGATTAATAAGGGAGTCCTATATAGAAATAACTATGAAGTTATTTATCTTAGGTGCGTATATGCAGAGGAATATAAAGAAATCTTAGATAACATACATCAAAATATAGGCAATGGTCACCCATCTAAAAATACTACAGCTTGTAATATCTTGATAATGGGTTATTATTGGCCAATTTTTTAAAAATATGTTCATACTCATGTTATAACATGCCATCAATGTCAAACTTTAGTAAAGAGAGAAGTACATGCAATAATGCCTTTACAACTAGTTATTAAAGGAAGACCATTTGCCCAGTGGGGTTTAGACTTCATTGGTGTCATCAAATCAAATAATTTAGTAGTCCATAAGTTCATGCTTACTACTACTGACTACTACACTAGATAGACCAAAGCCATATCTAACAAAGAATAATAGAGCATAAGATGTGATTCACTTTTTGGAGGAACACATAATAATGAGGTTTGACACACCTATTTCTTTGGTTTGTGATAATGGACCAAATTTCATATCAACATAATTTATTGAGTGGGCACATGACAAAAATATTATTATCAGGTCAAATTCTAACTATTACCCTTAGGGAAATAGACTGGTAGAATCAACAAAATAGAATCTGATAGATGCAGTCAATAAATCCATAGGGGACAAGCCTCGGGACTGGTACAATTTATTGAAGTATGCTCTTAGGGTAAACATGACTAGATACAAGCAAGCCCTTAAAGCTTCACCCAACTTAATAGTGTATGGATGTAGACTAATAGACCTTATCATGTTGAAGTCACCCACTTATCAGTTTATGAAAGACTACATGGAACCAAAATGATAAATTAGAATCAAGACTAATAGATATAATAGAAATGGAAGATTTAAGCACTGAAGCCTTACATACATTTAACAAAAACCAAGATGTGGTTAAGAGGTGGTTTGATAAGAGATCAAATTTCAAAGCATTCAGGATTTTGGACCTATTACTGCTTTGGGATAAACCCCATGAGAAGAAAGGAAAATATGACTAGTTTTCCCCATTGTGATTGAACCATACCAAATTTTGGAGATCATAGGCAATAACACATTTCATTTGAAGGACCTTCAAGGAAATGAGTTTACATATCTAGTCAACAGATAATTATTGAAGCACTACTTCATGGCTATACCATTTGGATATTCCTTCATAGACTAACAAAGCAAATGAATGTAGTTGTAGGATTATATTAGATTTCCTATTTTCTTAGATTAATATTTCATATTTTCTTAGATTAGTTTCCTACTTTGTAGATTATTTTTTCCTACTTTTAGTAATCATTATTTATTAGATTAGTTTCACACTTTCTAGATTAATTGTTTATTATTTTCTCTGACGATCGAAATTGTGTTGGATCTAATTATAACCAAGCTAAAAATTGAAACCAACTAAGCTTATGACTTGTAAAAAGGGAAAAAAATAAGATCTAGACCCTCTAGGACTAGTTTACAGGTTAGGTGTATTTATGTGTTTTTGAGTCTTTAGGATGAAGGTAGGTAATCATAGATTATTCTGGATGGTGTCACAATTGAATACTTTTACCAAGCATGTGGAAGTTGTTCTCAGAGTACTTCATACAAATTTATAAAGTTTTCTTATTTCATTAGATCAAATACTCTTATCACATTAAAAACCTATTGGAAATGACAATAATGGGTATAGGTGTGGCTGTTAGAGACATTCTAGTAATGATTTATTTTATAATTATACCAACTCATTGGGGTTTCATCTTCTTTATTTTTCATTTATAATACAAAAAAAACAAATGAGTTCAAAAGAGAAAAATAAAATTTAAAGAAAATCAAAAGGATCACATGATGAAATAAGGTTAATGTACCACACATCATGATTAAGAGAAAATAATGAAAGGAGAAGAGGAAGAATCTAATTTATCTCTATCGAGGCTATGGATGCCTAGCTAGCAGTAGAGAAATGCCTGATCTTCCCTTATTTTTTTAAGCTTTAATGAACACTATAATGAAACCTAAAGCTTCATCAAAACCTTTGAAAAAATCATCACAAAAATGGTCAAATAAAATAAACATTTGACACACAGATCCAAGAAAGTATATAGTATGTTGTGTGAATTAACTTAAGAGTCCCTTTCATGTTTTTGATTTAAGTATTCTTCTATGACACACTTCACGATTGATTTAAGGATTTTAATTAGAGTGATGGGTTCTTGAATACTCAAGAGTATTCCCCCTATATGTTACCATTTGTTGTACCCAACATCCTCCTTTTCTTCCATAGGGAAATGGTGACCCACTTTTTTTTAGATTATGGTCTTTAATTTAAGCCCCTCTTCTATGTGTTTATGCAAATTCTAGGAAAATACTGGTTTGGCCTTTTATGCTATAGGAAGATGGCATTGGTATTATGTTTCATAGACTAATTCTTTCATCCTATTAGGCTTATTCTATATCAGGTTTATTTTATTGAGCTTATCCTATAAGACTTATCCCTTTTGGGACTTATAAAATTTATGTTTTATGTTTTTAGGCTTGTTCTATTAGGTCTTTTATCCAACTTATCTTTATTGGACTTATCTATACTAAACATTTTCCCCAAATCATTTGGTGTATGTTGGGTTTTTTATTCATAATTTTATACCATAGACTTATCTTTGTTAAGGAAATTATTGTGAAAATTTTGTCTAAAGCAATTACCCTAAAAAAATTAGACCCTTTGATATTATTGTCCCAAACATTTTGCCTAACACAATAGACCTACCCTTCAGCCTTTTTGCATTAACCCTTTGCCTTACTGGTCTTACCCCTTAATACTTTTGTCTTGGGCCCTTTCCCCACTGAAATGTACCCTATAAAGTAAACCCTTTGGGCATATTTTCCATTAAGTAGACCCTTAAAACCTTTTACACTTACCCTTTAGGATAATTATCATGGACATTTTACCTTATGGACCCTTCAACCTTTTTGACATGGCCACTAGACTCTTCAAGATTTTTATCTTGAACAACTTTGTCCTAAGGAGTTTACCCTTTGAGAATTTTGTCATGGGCCATTATGATATGAAGTAGATCCTTTAGATTATTACCTGATAAAAATGACCTTTCAGACTTTTTCAAATGAAACTTCAGGATAATTACCTCTAAAATTTTGCTCAAAATAATTTTCTTAATGATATACATATTTTTATAATTACCTTAAAACATTTCCCATAAAAACATTATAATACTATGGGATTTTATTATAGGGCTTTTATAAAAGACTGGTCCCCAACATAAACCCAAATGGCTAGCTTCAAGATCACTAAGTTTCCTTCTATCTTAACTCAATTTGACCCCCCATCTAGTAGTATATAGAGGGTGAATAAGAGGAAGCTAGAGGATGACAAGGGTAGATAAATCATTCTTAAATAAAGACACAAAGTATTCTCCCTCACTAAGAGGTAGAATAGACAACCTAGATAGTCTCCCTACATTGAAAATCTTGTAGACCTAGCCCAAACACATAAGGATGCTATAGTAGCCATCTATGAAGGAATAAATATGTCTTGATAGGAACTTGAAGCTGAAGTTAAAGGACTTGAAGCCAAGGTAGAATAATTGAGGGAGTAAACAAAGGCTATGAATATCCCTACATGAATAAAAGTTGAGGTACAAGAAGTAGCTTCCAGATGTTACAACTCTTTGGAGGTAATGGAATTCATGAAAGCTAAAATGGCTCCTCATGTTAATAATTCTAACCAAATATCTAATTCATTGAGAGATGATAGTGCTAAGTTGAATATGCTAGTTGCATACATAGGTAACTTGTTATATAGTCATCTAGATCTAATGATAATATTAGAGGCATCCAATTCCTTGAATTTGGTTGTCATAAGATAAGAAGAAGCATGGGAGTGGTTATAATCAGTTGGGGCCTTAATCTAGAAGTATCAAGCACATGAGGCCCAAATACTCTAGGTTTTACATGATTTGAAGCCATCAAAGGTAAAAGACACCATAATAAAATTGATCAATAGGATCAATTTTGATAAAATCATTCAAGAAGTGATGGATGACTTCAAGCAAAGTTTGCAATGATTAGCACTAGAAGAGATAGAATCAAAGTTTAATGTAGCTAGAAAGAAAGTCATAGAGGTGGAAATTTTTAAGAATAAGTTCTAGTTAACCAAGGAATAACATGAAAGATGCCTTAGTCAAGATAACATGATACATTAACCACCATTGATAAACTTGAACATCATTCGATAACATCATGACATGGTATATAAAGTTTATCAAGAGAACAAGGCAAAAAAAAGCAAGATTCTAGTGATGCATCTACATCTACTACTCCCACCTCAACTGCTACACCTAGCAAAGTACATGTAGTACTTCACATGATGCAACCTTGATAGGCTAAGATTTTATGCATATACAATTTTTTAATGGTGTATATGATTATAGTTTTATTATAGCTGGGGCCTTTTTATTGGAAATTTTCCTTTAAATTTGTATACATGCACATGTTGCATGGTTTTGAAAAATGTCAACTTATCTAATTGATAACTATGATTTTTATCTTATACAGTTTTGACTATAGTTATAACTCATGTTCTAACTACTTATGTAAATGAATTTACGTGAACTTAGAGGATGAGATGACACCTTCCCCAATCCTATTTAAATAATTATAACCTGACTTGGATTTTGGTCAGAGAATCTTAAATATAGATCAACATCAATTTTGATTGTTAGTAAAAGTGTTTAAGTATTTTATTTCTAATTTTTGTGTAATTAGTTATTACTTCTTGGTTGTATGTTTCAATAATCTTTAGTGTGTAATAGCTGTGAATAGATTATTGACTATCTTAATTGATGTACTAATTTGTATATGTGCAACAACTATTAAAATATTGGTTAATGTATTGATTAGGATAATTAAGTTAAAATTGATTCATAATTTTGAATGTACATGAGTGCTTTCTTTGATGTAGTTTTTTGTGTATGTGCAATATCTACCTCAAATACTTCACTAGTTCAAGCCATAATCTCCTGATTAAGGGTGTGAAAAGTTTCCCTAAAAGGAGCAACCTTTGTATGAGGTTTGTGAATTTTTTCCATCATTATTTCCTTAGAATTCTTAGGCACATCTAATTATGTGTGTGAAAATTACTACTATATATAGATGTAGGTTTTGAAATCACTTGTCCTTTCAGAAACTAGCCAGGGAAGTGATTCCTAAAAACCATAAAGCATTCTTTTCTGCCTTACCCTTTCCTCATTTTTTGAGTTTGTTTTGATATCTACCCACTCTAGATTAATAAATTAATTCCCATCCAGCTCACGTAGAGATTCACTACCCTTTAAAAAACCACACCTCCATCTAACAAACCTTATCAACAACCTGCATACCCTACCACTATTCCATTAATAGGTTGTCAAAAACTACATACCTATAACTCATGCCTTAGAATGGAGTTTACCTCCATTGAGATCCTAAAATGTTAGAGGCTAACTCATTGACTGTGTTGTTCAGAAAAACCACATCAACAAATTATAGATGTTCTATTTAATTGAGCTCCTTAGTTGAAATAAAGTGGTCCCATTTATTAAAGATAACTTTAGCCTAACTGAGCTCCTTAGTTAAAATAAAGTGGTCCCATTTATTAAAGATAGATTTAGCCCAACTGAGATCCTTAGTTGAAATAAATTGGTCCCATTTATTATAGAGAGAGATCATGAGAAGGTCTTCATAGCTGAGGGCATATTTTAAGGGCTGATTGTTTATGTAGCCAATCTAAAATACAAACATTCATCTATTTATGGAATGACTATCTCAAGAATGGATCATTCAGTCATATGTTTTCATGCAATAAAGGATACCTCTATGTTTTTTATTTAACAAAAATGGAGTAATGGATATGCCTTTAACTTGTACATATTAGGTTAGTTTTATTTGCTTCTTCCAAGTTCCAATTGCACAGTGTTTTAGTAGTCTAATCATTTTTTCTCTTTACCTAAGTGTTATTACACATGTTTTGGGTTTTCTTCCTTCTTTGTTTTTTTTGTCTTGGAGGTGATTTTTGATCTTTTCAAAGCTGGTCTAACAAGGTATATCTTTTAGTTTGAGTTCCTCTTTAACTCCATGCCCAATAGATTTGACAAGGAAACTAGTCTAAGTATTTAGACAAGGACAAACCCCTAGGATGGCTTCATAATGTTGGTTATTCTAGCCACCCATGGTCTTTAGAATATTTTCCCACTTAAAGAGGGTAATTTTTTGTAAAGGGCCTAGTTTCATAGTTGTCAATGTATGGATGCATTTAACACCTTATATAAAATTCATATCAACCTTTTTTAGTTCATTACATGAATGATGTCTTGAAAAACCATTATCAATATGACGATTCATTAGTGGATGGATCCAAAAGTAATTTTCTAGGTCTTTCAAAGAGGAGTTAATGCATAAGAGTCATTCTGCCTTATTCGATCCATGTGAGAACATCCCTCCAATGAATAATATGTTGAGACTATATGGTTATATTATCTTGATATAGGGATAGTTATGAATGTTTCCCACTATTAATTTTTACTAATTTTAGTCCACAAAATACATGATTAGGAGGGTAGTCATGAAGGAAGTGTCAAACATTAATGATAGCCTAATAAAGGCTTGTGGAAAGCATGTTAAATAGAAGTCTAAAGTTCATTATTATAGGCATTTGTTCATATCTTGAAGGTTTATGTCTTGATGATAAATCATGAATTAAGGATGTTAAAAGGTCATCTTACACCTTATTTGAGCATGTTTTAATGTATACTAATGTGAATAATATGTCAAAGCCTCACATTTTCATGAGGGCCTTGCTAGGGACCTAAAGAGGGTGTTTTTCATTGAGAAAAGAAGTCAAAAGGCTCTAAAATACATTTCATTAAGTCTTTATGAGGGGTGTAACATTAAAAAGGTAACTAATTTGGGTTATTAAGAGATATAAAAGATCATTTATTGTGTACTAAATCTCACACATTATGATCAATGTCTTGGTTGACCTCCTTCTTCTTCCCTCCTTGTTTGACCCTTTCAAGATCCTAACATAGGAAAGATCTTCTATAAAGCCATGAATCGGTTTGTCTATTCCTAACAACCAAAAATATATTTTCATGATTCATTAGAGGTTTTTAGGCATAAAAAAGGTCATGGAGTAATTCCCCAAGCCTTCTTGGTGTTTTAATAAGCAACACAAGAAATTACAACTTTCAAATTTGAATGAATATACAAGTTTTGTAGGGTGTTTTGAGGAAAAGATAGAGGTTAAAAGGTTAGTAATGTATTGAAATAATATAATTAATCTTGAGGAGGGTCCTCCACACCTCATATGAATAGACCTAAGATTTTTAAAGTCATCTACAGGATTTGAGAAGGTTGAACAAGGTAGGCAATCCATGAAAGAAGTAAAAAAGGTAATTTGAAGGCATAAACATGTCCAAAACCTATATCCAAACTTACTCATATTGATGCATTGATAAAGGTAGGTTTGGAGTAAGGTTATCAGTTTTGTGGATCATCTTACCAAATCATCAAACTATTTTAAGAGGCTCAAAAGTACATGTCTCATCAAGAAGAATACAAACAGTCTTAAAACCCTTTTAAGCCCTAAAGTCCATGGACTTGTCTCCTAGAATTTTTAATCTCATTTAAATGAGATAAATTATATTTATATTTCTCTATTATTCCCAATCCCATCATAATAAATTGATCTAAAATATTTAGGAATTATTCAAGATAATGGTTTGGGTTTCTCATAGATATTCAAGCTTTAAGATGCCCTCTGTAGGCCCGCAGTTAGAAAATATGAGACTTTTAATGCATTTTGGGATTTTTTATATTTATTAATGGTATAAATCAATCCAAAAAAACTTTATCTTTATTAACATGACCATTCATACATATGTTCAGGTCCTCAAGAGTCCATATTTTAATTTTTTTAAGAAGTGTTTAAAGCTTGAACTAAACGAACATGTAGATCATTATAAAGGGATAATTTTTTATGTTTCTATGATTAAACAATCCAAAATAATTATTGGATGAATTATACATGTGTTCTTAGGTCACAATTAAAAATTAATCAACTCTTGATACTCTATATAACTCAAGATTAAAAAAATAGTAAACATGTTTGCTTGTTGCCTTAGAAACCCTAGGTGCACAAAAAATGTCATATCTTAAGTTCTAACCATCAAAAACTCTTTAAACTTGAAGTTAAATGGGGGGAAATTTCAAAAACTTTTTTTTTTTTTTTTCTAGGTCCATACCATTCTTGAGGAGGGATAAAATTCAAAAATAAAGGTATGCAGTCATGTGAAAATTTAGAAAATGTACTTGGGAGAGCACAAAAGTTGCATAGCTTCAAATAAGCTGATCCAAACCTATTAAAATTTGGTGAGAATGTGTAAATAATTTTATCAATGATATAAATGTGTTTTAAATCTTAAAAGATCAATAATGAGTATGTTTTAGTTGATTGAGTCTTAATAGGCTCTATTTTAGAGCTAGATTGGGCTAGATTAAGATTACTGACGATCCATTATTAAAGGTTTCATTTCATATAAAGGCACATGAGATATAAAATATTAATGATAAGGATTTCAATGACATATTCAATGAATATTTCATCCTAATTCTTTAAGATCAACCTTCATTCCCTCAAGCATGTCTAGTGGCATAATAACTTCATTGTAAGGCAAGGTTCTCCAAGCATGTTTTCGTGTAAGGACATGGAAAATAAATTATAGGCCTAAAATTAGAAGATGAAAAAGACTTAAATTATCAATTATGGTTTGATCCTACAAATTAGGTTATATATAATGTTTAATAATTCTTGGAGTTGAGAAAATTCCTCAAAAATAAGGATATGATTAGTGAAACATAACTCAGGAAGCATGTCAATAAGAAGAGGAATGCCAAATAAATATCAAGATAAACATGAGCTTTAATGGTCTCCATAGACTGCTAGCATCATCATCTCAATATTTTTTAAGAGAATGAGATTACAAAATGGAGATGATTAGTATTAAGAATGCAAATTCAAATCTCTCAAGGAACATCAACCCTTCTACCTTTCTTGAAAGTCATTAGGTGAGCTATAAGATGATTTTTAGTTTGAATATGTTCATGAGGTTTGTCAAACATGACCATAATGGATTTTTAGAGTCATTTAAGGCCATAATATATATTTATGTCATTTTAAAGGTGATCCCACTATCATGTGCCTACCCCATGAGCTTATCATTCATGCAATTCAATCATGAAACACACCTTTTACATGCACAAGAGGTGGAGATAAGTTGAGTTAAGGATAGAGGTGGGAGTTTCAAGAGGAAGGATCAACCATTTTACCAAGCCATCCATGTTTAATCATTACAGGGGACAAATTTAGAAAAGATAAATCCCTCTCCTCCACTTTTATGCAACTCTATTTATATAATCATCATTATGATAGGTATGAAGGCGTTGGAGAAGGAATAATGGCCTCATGTTTCCATTGTATTTCTTTTGAATAGGCTGTATTCATATTATAATATTTGTATTTATAAAAATTTGTAGTGATTTATCTCCTAATTTTCTTATAAAATGGGTTGATAATGCCTCTCTTTGTATCCTTCTACTGGTTGTAATGAAACTCTACTCATTCTAGAATTTGTACTACTAGATTTCAAGCCTTAGAATTAATAGAAGATTGATTTTTCCTTCTACACACTTACATTTTTTGTGTGATATTGGTGTTTTTTAGATATATATACTTTTATAATAAATCATTTTCTCTTGTATATGTCCATTTCATTTCACCTTTATTCAAGAAAGTTCATCTTTTCAAGTCATATGTTGTGTTAAAATTAACTATGTAGGTGATTGGTTATGAAAGTTAATTATGTCTCAAACAGGACCTTTTATCTACCCTCCTTCTAGTCCTATCATAAGTTATTGCCTTCATGTGAAACATTTATGCATGGAAACTTGATTTAGAGAGTGTGTAAGATAAGTTTAGTCTCTTATTAGTCCTATTGTGCTATCATAACTAGGTAGATGAGACCATAAGTAATTGGTGCATCACCTTATATTTTATTTTGAGTTATTTCTTCTCTCTTTTCACACCAAACTATATATTAGTCTTAGTTTATGTGGTATACCAAGGGAAACATCCCTATTTGGAGACTCACCCCTCACATTATATCACCCACAACCTAAAGGTGTTTCCATTATATCAGCTAAAGGGAGGAGCCTTAAAACCACTTCTCTAAAGGATTTACTTTATACTGATAATAATTGAACCTTAAGAAGTGTCTATGTGGGAGTTGTGTGAATTTACATATTTTCTAAGTGTTTCTTATGCCATTGAAGAAATTTTATGAGTTATATAAACATTGATGCATTACCACTTTACATTTTTAGATTATTCCTATCCCTTTTCATGATAAAATACTTATTTAAGGATGTAAATAGTCCTATTTAAGTAGTGTTCTAGTAATATAAACTAATTTTATATTAGGTGTACTCAATTTATGTAGTATTTGGCCTTATCAAGAGGTTCATCCTAAGAATCCAAGGTCCCACACCTTGGTGATGTTCCCATTGTTACACTAGATCAACTTACTAATCAATCACATGCAAGATCCATGTGACAACATTTTTTGGCATGCCTAGTGGGACACTCAATTCCATTGAGTCAAGAGTTTTAGCTAGGAAAGTTGGTGCTATTGTTAATAGTTTGTGGTTTTTAAGACATTCTACAAGCACCTAGTGACTCTAGAAGTTCTTAGTTTCAAAATAGTCATGTCTTTTTATGTCAAGAGTGGAGAAAAGAGATTATTCAAGAGATAAGAGTTATAATTTTCATAAAATGTATTTAGAAGATTTAGGTCACCTTCCTCAATATCCCAATATACACCTCCTTTTGGTAGGTTTCTTTAGCCAAGAGAAAATCTAGTTCATATTCATTACATAGCTCAAATAAATTATATATTTGTCACTTTCAATTGTGGAAACCCTCTTCACCTCCCTTAATTTAATTACAACCTAGTAGTATCCCTAAAAATTATACATTATTTTATTGGAGAAAATGCCACTACCCCTATATAACACATTAAAGACATTGCTAACATATGCTCAATTCATAACATTGTAGAAGACAATGTCACTATGAGGCTCCTTTCCACTTCTCTCAAAGGTAAATAACTTTAATGGTATATGGGTTACAACCCAATTTAATACATAACTAGGATGAATTAGGAGAAAAACTTTGAAAATAGTTAGAGGATAAATGTGATCATTTATCCCTAATGGAGAAACTTACCACTATTAAAAGAGATCCTCATGAACTCATGGTAGACTTTAATTTTAGGTTTCATAAGACCTAGGATATGATTCCACATTTATTCAATCATTTTTACAAGAACCACATTTATGTATTATTTGAAAGATTTGAATAGTGATTTGGCTATTATGATTCAATCCATGGGGGGATATATTTTATTTGATGATTATGAAATATCTATAAGATCTAAAAATTTCCTAATCAAAGATAGAAAAATAACTCCTATAACCTCGATGCCTCTTTTTCCTAAGCTTACACCTATTTATCCCACTTTGGCACCTCTCCCTATGACAACCAGTCAACCATATCCACCTATTAATCCTTATAATAAATTGCATGAATTCAAAACCTTTCTACAAAAAATTAGGAATGAGTTTGTGACTCTAAAAAGGTAACAAGCCTAGTATAGTAGAATTTTTCAATCTTTTAATTAGTCATATCAGTATAATAGGCAACCTTATTAGGGTAATGCCTTAGGACAAGGCCAAATAGATTATACTAGGCCCTTAAACACCCAAAACCTAGTTATTATAAGTTCATCCAAGGCCATTGTTCCAATTAAAAATAACATAGTCCAATGTTATGAATGGTGTTACCCTTGTAATTATCATCATAATCAAAATGTTTATCCAAATGCAATTATTATTCAAGTTATAATGGTTCAAAGTGCATCATTACTTCAAGAAGAATAAGTGTAATTATCTCCAAACGGGGATGAATTCCCAACATAGGTGACATATGAATATAATCTATTAAATTGGAAATAAATTAATTTTAGTGGTGTAAATTAAAATGAATTAGAAAATAAAGGGAACAATCTAGTTGCATTTAATACAAGGTATTAAAAAGAGAGTAATGGAAGGAGAACCATCTTCTGTGGTTGGTCAAGATTCCACTTGTCAAACATCAAAATAGACTATAAAGGAAGGTAAAATTACTAAATTTTCTAAACAAAAAACAAACTAGGCTATTAAGAGGGATAATAAAACCAAAAATTAGACTCCATTTAATCAACAATCAAAATAGGATGTTTTTGCTACCAAGGTTTAGGAAAAGGTTGGTCATATTCCTTTTAGTATAGTGGATCAAATTAAAAGAACCAATCTGAATGTTACTATGTGCGAATCACTCTCAATTCCATCACAAAAAGATTTGTTACAAGAGGTTTTGAGTCATTTATATCACATAAATGAACCATAAAAGGGTACGCCAACTGATATTACAAGTTTATGCTAGTGATAATAAGGAAAAATAAGTAAGACCAATAATCCACCTCCATTTTACTTCTTGTTAATCATTAACAATCATCTTGTGCAAAATTGTATGATAGGTTTAGGAGATAGTAGTTTTGTTATGCTCAAGAAAATTACTGATTTGTTAAGAATAGAGTATACACCAATCACCAAGGGAGTTATCCAACTATATTAAACTACCATTAATACAATAGGATTTATCAAGAATCAAAAGCTTACCCTCATGCATGACCAAGAATTTCCATATTATAAAATATCATTGTTATTGATCTCCCTCCCTATTTTTCCATATGCCTTTATGTACTATTTTTCCATATGCCTTTATGTAGAATTTAATACAAAAATGGTGGGATATTTGTCTTTAGATTAGTCACATATGCTTTTTAACACTATTAATGGGATAAGGATAACCATTTTAATTGAAACCATATCCAAAGATCATATTGAGCCATATCTACGTAGTCCTGTTAACATGAATTTTCCATGCATGACTAAGAAGAAGATAATTATGATCACGAGGCTACCACACCCTTGGAGAATGTTATAGATATTTGTATTGATGATTGGGGAAATGAATGGTATTATTTTTATCCATATGATTATGTAAAATAAATAGGGTTGGGTACTTATTGCATACATGAAGAAGATTATATTATATGCAACCTCATGAAGCCACAAAAAGAACTTGAAGGAGTATGGAAATTTTAATTTGATGGTTCAAGAAGAAAAAATGGTGTAGGAGCTAGTGTAATGATGATCTCTACTCAAAAAGAGAAATATTATTTTTCTCATAGGCTTTAATTCAACTATAAAAATAATGTAGCTGAATATGAAACATTGATCTAAGGTATCCATTTAGCACAAAATATGGGAATCAAAATGTTTTATGTGTTTGTAGATAGTGAGCTCATCATACATCAGGTTAGAGCTCAAAGTGTAGCCAATAACAATTTATTAAAAGCCTAAAAACACAGAGTGTTAGACTTAGTTGAATATTTTGATGCCTTCAACATCTAGGTGTTCCCAAGAGATCAAAACAAATATGTTGACATAATTATAGTAGTTGGTTCACAATATGATATTCCTAATGACATCATGAATTATGATGACCACCATGTCAAGCTTGTAGTAAGACCAACATTTCCAAACAATGAAACTAGTTGGCAAGTGTTTGATAGTGACAAGCAAATTATTAATTTTCTTCAAGAAGAGGTATAATTTTTTGCTAAAAATTAGTCTAAGTTTCAATAATGTTATGGAGAATAAAGCATCCATCTAAATAAAATAAAATTTCCAAAGGATTTAGTCACCTTAGAGATCATATTTAATACTGATGATGAACTCAAGGGTGAAAATTTGACCTTGAATAAGTATGGAAACTTTAATTAGATGGTTTAAGAAGAAAAATTGGTGTAGATTCTGGTGTAATGATAATATCTCATAAAAAAAATAAATGTTATTTTATTCATATGCTTCAATTAAACTCAAAAACAATGTATTTGAATATGAAACATTGATCCAAGTCTCTAATTAGCATAAAATAGGGGAATCAAAGTGTTACAGGTGTTTGGAGATAGTGAACTCATCATACATTAGGTTAGAGGTCAAAGTGCAACGAAGAAAAACTTTCTGAAAGCCTACAAATGTAGAGTGTGGGACTTAGTTGAAGATTTTGATGCCTTCAACATATAGGTAGTCCCAAGAGATCAAAATAAAGATGATGATAAACTTGCAGTAGTGGTTCATTATTTGATATTCCTAATGATATCATGAAGGATGAGGACCAACATGTCAAGCTTGTAGTAAGACCAACAATTCTATAAAATGAGACCATTTGGAAAGTGTTTGATATTGAATGTCAAATTTTTAATTTTATTCATGAAGAAACATAGTTTTCTATTAAAAATTAGTCTACGTTACAAGATAATTATGTAGACCAGATCATATAGCTAAAGACAAACAAATTGCCAAAGTGTTTGGTTACCTTAGAGACCATATTTAATATTGATGATCAGCTCAAGGGTGAAAATATGAACATGACTATCAAAGAATAATATTTTGAACAAGTAGCTAACTCAAATGATAAATTATTGAATGCTAGAAAGGTATGTATCAATTATGAAAGACAAGCTTTTATTGAACTTTGTAGAGAGTATGATGATGTCTTTGCATGGAGATATGAATATCTTAGAGGTTTTGACCTAATTTTAGCCCAATATACCACTAAGTTAGATCTTAATGCAAATCTCATTAGAAAAAATCAAAGGCCAATAAATCCTAATATTGAACCCTTGATGAAAAAGGAGTTATCCAAGCTCTTAGAAGTAAACATTATTTTACCAATCAAACATTCCTCTTGGATGAAAAATCATGTTCTAGTTTGGAAGAAGAATGGGGAAATCAGATAATGTGTAGACATTAGAGACTTGAATAAATCATCCCTCAAAGACCATTATCCTCTCCCCTTCATGGAGAAAATACTTTAAATGGTGACTAGATTTGGAAGTTTCTCTCTCTTAGATGGTTATTCAAGGTACAATCAAATCCTTATTCAAGAATCATACCAATTTAAAACAACCTTTACTACCAAATAAGGGACCTATACTTATAGGAATATATTCTTTGGGTTGACCAATATTGTTGAAATTTTCCAAAGGGAAATAGATATGGTCTTTAAGGGTCTCATTAATGGCATAGTTTTGGTTTATCTAAATGTGATTTAATTTTAAGGGTTATGAAGTTTAAGCCCTAGGTTGTTAAAGGGTCTAAGTATAGAAAATCAGAGTATAAAATATGCAATATATACACTCATTAATTTATACAAGTATTGACCTAATATGATATTTCCAATAATAAATGAATGACATAAATAAGTACATAGCTAGAAATTACCTAAGATAAAGGATCTACAAGCTAAAAAATACCATATAAGTTGATTTATGTATCATAAATAGGATCCAGGTGTTAGAATCCCTCCTAGATAATAGTGTCATACCTTGTATAGTAATGTTTTGGTACTAGAATCAAATTTTATCACTAATTTATTATATGTAACAATTGATTTTTACTTTTAATAATAATTATTTCTAAGTCTACTAAGCCTTTTCTTATGTGGACAAACCCTGCTTCATTGTATTTGACATGTTTTGACTAATTTTCTATGAAAACCTTAGACCTTCATGTTGCTAAGGTACTATATTGGCAAAATTATCAAAATTGTGATGTTAGTTGGGTAGGTTATATTCCCTCAAGACCTCACTATGATGAGAGTTACATACCAATATTTAAAGGAGGGATCAAGCCCAATGTACTTTTCCCAACCTAAGTATTAGTGCAAGTGTAAGTGAAGTTAGTATGAATGCTAGTTTGAGTGATTTGGGTGAGGCTTGAGACTAGAAATATATGTAT
The DNA here is from genome assembly GCA_037957365.1 of Torreya grandis. NCBI lineage: Eukaryota > Viridiplantae > Streptophyta > Pinopsida > Cupressales > Taxaceae > Torreya > Torreya grandis. The sequence continues at coordinate 199,188 of JARHVA010005951.1, forward strand.
TTTGAGCTTATGATGGTTGTAGATGATTGTATATTAAAGTAAGGAATAATAAATATTAATAACCTTGATTTTACATAACTTGTTCTGAGCTTATTTGTGTGTATTTCCATTTGATTTCCATCTAGTAATAAAGGGCTAAAATTCATGTATATATACAGAACAATGCTTATACAGGGTTTAAAATAGGTCTATGTTGACCTTAACTATATTTGGAATTGAAAATATATTTGTTGGAGCTAAAAATATGGAGAAGGAAAATAGCACCAAACTGGGACACTAGCACAGGGAATTAGTGTCCAAAGTATGGTGCTAATGTTGAGGTGGTAGAACCTAAGGAACTAGGGGTCTAGATGCCTAAGGGAGTGTTTGATACTTGTTTTGAGAGTTGTATGGATGTTGATTTAATAATTTTGGGAATATTGGTGTATTATTCCTAATTTAGTTAAAGGGTATGAGTAGTAAAATTAGTAAATAAATATGCAACAATTAAGCTATTGATTTGTGTAAATTAATTGTAATTTAGACTTTTCTAGAAAAAACTTATCTAGAAACTAGCTAATACGACTGAGATAGGGCTTGATACTCACTATGTAGGATTGGGACACTATTACAAACTAAGATTTAAACTTCATTTTTTGATTGGATAGGAGTGGTACCAACACTATAGTCCACTTGTACCACTATTGTCTTGAGGATCTAATCTTTTTGGGTTCTATTCACTAGGTCTATGTGACCCTATCCATGAATTTTTAGTAGTTAGAAGTCTATAGATCTCCTTGTAGAAAAAAATTTCTCTTCAAACCCTATGTTTCATTATTCTTTAACCAATTTTGAGAAAGAGGGGGGAGTTAGTGTGTGTAAGATTCACTGGATGTGGATCCACACCCCTTGTGTGGGCACACTGCCTACATATCAATACTCTAAAGAGGGATCAATCCATATGTAGTTCTCCCACTTGATGTGCTTTATGAAATTATGTGTATGAAGATGTAGAATGCTAAAGTGGATGTGATTGAGGTGTCTAGGGACTAGTGTAAGGATTTGAATAAGCTTATAAGTGTGTTGGCTAACTGTATGTAGAGAATAGGGAATATTTCTTGACTAGTCGATTAGTCTTGCTTGTATTCTTACTTGCTTAGTGATAATTACCAACCCTTCCAAATGATCTTTGAATGGGATTTTATAGGGATCTATTGATCATGGGTTGAATGTACTCACATTAGGATAATAAGGAGAAGAATGGAGAACCAAAAAAAAATGACCATTGGAGCTAGAAATGGACTTGGACAAGAGTACCAAAATGAGACAGGAGTGGCACCATCACTATAGTCCTAGTGTGGTCTTATTGTTCTAAGAAGATAGGACTTAGGGGGATCAATCTGTCATAGAAAGAGGACTCTAGTTCAGTTGGGGTTAGGCCTAGAAGGCTACAAATGATTAAGAATCAATGAAAAGATGCTTATGAGGTTCATGAGAGAAATAAAGAGGGAACTAAGGGTTGGGTGTCATTAGTCACACTTAAGTTACCAATTTTCACATTTTATATGACTAAATTTGACCCCCCCTTTATTCTAGTGATGCAATAAAGTGAAATACTAAAATAAAGGAAAAATAAAAAGCGTACCTAAACTTACCTGCAAGGGTGAAGCTCATGAAGCTATGTGATGTTGGGTGTGTATAGAGAGAGCATGCTATGAAGTGAAAATCTAAAAGAGAAAATAGAAACTAGATTAGTTATTACTAGATACACTATATCTAAGATAAGAATGTAAAAGTTTAGGTGAGAGAGAGAGAGAGAGAGAGAGAGAGAGAGAGAGAGAGAGAGAGAGAGAGAGAGAGAGAGAGAGAGAGAGAGAGAGAGAGAGAGAGAGAGAGAGAGAGAGAGAGAGAGAGGAAAAAATACACATCACTAGGTATGTGAACCAATATAAAACCTATTATGATGTTGAGTAATGTTGAGTAATATTGGATGATGTTGTACCAAGAGTAATATTGTGAATAGAGCTGAGTGCTCAATTTCCCAAGAGTGGCTCAAGAATATAAAGGCTGACCCTTTGGCTCCATCATCACCCACTAAGTGAAGCTAGGTGATCATGCATGTGTTGACCTATGTTTGGACTATGTGTCCAATCACTATGAGTAGGTGGATTAATAATACAAAGGCTAGCTAGTCCTTTGGATCCATCATTGCCCCATTAAGTGAACCTATGAAATGATACCAATATGAAATGTATGTCATATGAGATGAATCCTAAATCGTATGAATATACTATGATCTAACAATGTTGGCATATATATCCAAATTTATGTTATAAAATAGGCCACTCTTGGCCACTCTAAAAGATGGAGATTAAGATTGTATGAAATCCACTCTGAACTGGTGTACTAGGCCTATATGAAAGCCACTCAAGAACTAAAGAATGTAGAAGTTAGGCTTGTATGAAAACAATTCCAAAATGATCCTAACCACCTATGGATGGAATAAGGCATGCAATTGTTGAGAATGCTTGGGTAGTGCTAAAATCAGAAAGAAAAGAAACAAATGTGTTGTGCATATTGCCCCCAATCACTGGTGTCTAAAACATGGATTCTAATCCAGAAGTCATATTAACTACCATATCTAAAACTTGAAATGAGAGCCATCATGCCACACATGATGCCACCTATATCTAAATTCTTTGAGTGAAAGTGTATTGAAAGCTATTGATTTTAAACTGGTCTAACTATGAAAAATTATAGCTGAACCTACTTTTCTACCTAATTCTAGAAAGTTTGGTTTTTCTACTATTTGTATAAGAACACCAAAAGTGGACACTAGAAGCATTGACACTATAGTCTAGGATGGGCATTATTGTCCTAGGTCAAATCTAGTAATTATTTTGATATTCTCACTATCTACCTCATCTATTTTAAATGTTTTGATGTTTGGTTGATGTTCTAGGTGTGCTAAATACTATATTTTTGACTATTAGGAGCTTTGATTTCTATGACAAAAACCCTATTTATTTACCCCTCTTCTAAGGGTAGGAATGAATACCTTATAATGACTACCCTCAGAATACAGAGTCTTAAAAGTGTGTTATACTACAAAGATGCATGGTATATTAATGATAATGCATAAGATATCTCAAGATATAACATGATTTGTATTGAGACATTATTAGATCAATAGGGGTATGCCTAGATGGATATAATAATGTAACAACATTTTTAATATATTGAAGTAGAAATTAAAGTCTAGTTAGTTGTTAGTTGGAGGTATGGAGCATGATGTCCATCATGGCATCCAAGAAAGTAAGATAAATGCATGATGTGGATCATGGCATTGAAAATAATGAGAAACAAATGAGCAACAAACATACAAGGCAAGATGCATGTGTAATGTAATGAACTGGAAATTAAAGTTTGGTTAGTTGTTAGTTGGAGGGATGGAGCATGATGTCCATCATGGCATCCAAGAAAGCAATATAAATGCATGATGTGGATCATGGCATTGTAAATAATGAGATGAAAACAAGCAAAAAACATACAAGGAAAGAAGAAAGAAGCATATGCAGGTGGCTAAGGTACCACACAAATAAGGGACATGGGCATATGTCACTCATATATAAAGAAAACCATACAAGTCATGTTGAAATGCCACATACACATATAATTGAAACACAAAATCTAGCGTGAAAGCCACAATCACATAGTAGAGTACAGGCAAAGGAAATTGGCAAATATCCTAAGGCACACACAAGACATATAAGCAATGGACATTGGAAAATGTCTTAAGGTACATATATGAGACAAATAGGAATTGAGAAATGTAATCACATCAAACTATGCTAAGTAAAAAAAAACCATGTAATAACTGGAAATATAGTCACATCTAACTAATCAAAGAAAGAGGGAAGGTATGAAAGACATGTTACTACAAGACTACATATATGATAATAAATACATAAGTGATATATACTAGTGAATGTTGATAGAGTAATCTGTGTAAGCTAGTAAATAATGTACATTAACATGATAACTATAGTGTGTGATGTAGGAATGACATAACCTGGATGGTGTAGTCATGTAGAATATGCCCCTAGTGGGTATGTTTATTGATGTATGTCTTGATGTAGAAGTAGGATGCCCCCTCAATGGGTAGAGTAAAGCAATCAAAGAGCTTGATGTCACTGTGCACACTCAAATAAGATCAAGTAAAGCATGGTAATGTAGATACATCAAAAAACAATAACATAAAATAAAAAATATAAGTCTAACATTGTAGAATAAGTGTAAATCATGGATGATGCTTACAATCAAAATGTTTTTGGTGTTTCTACATATTTGAATGTTTTTATATTTTGAAATTTTGAATGTTTTTGGATTTTTGAATGTTATACTATTATTTTTATTTTAAATATAATATAAACTCTGTAAAATCAATCACATGAATACTATGTACAAGAATTTGAAAAGAAGCTATATACAAACATTATAGAAAAACTATATATAAGCATATGAATAAATCAATATGTACATTATGACATAAAAGACTAGGTTGGAGGGGTTAAAGGGTCCAAGGATGGATATTTTTGGGGATGGAGATGGAGGAAGGGATCATAACCATAATCAAATGCCTCAAGATCATCATCATAAGTATCATCATATGCTATAGAATTTGTGTACATGGTGTCATCCTACCTAACATGAACTGAAGGTTGCTCTAGTGGTGGAGATGTTGATTCTTCTTTGGGATGTTTAGCTCTGCTAGTAAATTGCTTTGGTGGAAGTGGAGAAGTTGATGTGGTGGTGTTGTAATTTGAATAATAGTCTAAACCTATAGTTTATCCAATCTCTACTATAAATCTGTGTATGTGATCTTATGAAAAAGATAAAATGGGTGACTATCCTGCTATGATAATTTGCTAATAGGTCTATGTCATAAATTAGGTAATGTGATTAATCCATGATCAAGTAACATATGTAACATAATCTATGGTTGATGATATGTGTTACTTGCCTAAATCTGAATGACTGACTCTATATCCATAGAGGTAGCCATGTGAACTATATGTGCCAAGTGATCTATCTATGGTTGTGAATGTGGACTATATCTTGAGAATGTAGTGTGAGATGTTAAGAGTGATGTAAGATGTCTAATGAGAGCTCTAGAGTCATCTTAGTAATATCTTTAGCTTACCAACATAAAGCTTAACCCATACAAATAATCATTTATGAGTGTGGGTGTCATATTATCATCTGAAGAAGCTTGATAATCTGTATCAACATCATGTACATATGGTAGCTTAGAATTCACCACAAGAGGTAATAATGATATGGGAGTCTCATCAACTATAGTAGTAGTAGATAATGGTACTGTTGATGATTTAAAATTGCACTTTGTAATAAACACCAATAGTGGGAAGTTTCAAGATGTGGGACTTGCATCTTGAAACAACCTCTAGATTTTAGAAAAGCTGGTTCTTCTTTAAATTAAGTGTATACTGGGAAAAGGGACAAGAATTTTAACAAAACACAAATGCAAGAAATAAAATCTAATCTATGGTAATGCACCTGAATGTAAGTCAACCTTAATCCTGAGCACAGTAAGACTATATGTAAGATTCATTTACATTTAAGAGAAAACAAGTGCATGATCAATGTAAAAGATGAAACAATAGAAATAGAGGCTCACAGCATAGACTACTTTTGCAGTGATACAAAAAATGTCAACAAAGGCATAGGGTTCAATCTTCTTATTTGAATTTTCTAGTCACATAAGAGGCACAGAAACACATACAATTATGTAAACCTTCCAACTCAATAAAATGAGACAAAATCAAATGACATTCCTAATCACAGCTCTATAAAAGTCTACAACCTAGACTACTTTTGCAAATGACACAGAAAATATCAACAAAGGCATAGGGTTCAATCTTCTTATTTGAATTTTCTAGTCACATAAGAGGCACAGAAACACGTACAATTATATAAACCTTCCAACTCAAGAAGATAAAACAAAAGCAAATGATATTACTTAGTCACAGCTCTAGAAAGTCTATACTTGTTACAATAATTCTCTCTCAAAAATTTTCTTTGATAATTGATTATGATCCCTCTTGGTGATCTCTGCACCCTTATTTATAGCCTTGGATTCACTCTGGATTGTCTTCTTGTTCCCAATCTAATGGCCCAACTAAAATCTAACCGAACTGGCAGTGTCTAATAGAAGATATTTTATAGATTCTGAAATGCTTTATCTTCTGGCAGTTCATTGGATGAAATAGATTACAAGATGCTCCCTTCTCTTAAACGCTAGATAACACTTAGCTAATTCTTTTAAAATCTTCCTATTACTTAGGAGACACTGGAAAATGACACTTGGCATGTTCTGCAGTGCCTATTGAAGACACACGGCACTTTCTACATAACTTATACTCTTTTGTGTCTTTGCTCAGGAATGTTCCGCCTTTGACACTTGTCGCTATCCGCTTCCTCAAAACTTCAACAGCTTAAAATAAAATAAGACCCACAACATTTCTTACCTGAGTAACTTTAAAAGGGCCATAGGGATAGGTGTCAGTCTTCACTGCTTTTATTAAAGGACACATGGCAATCTCCACTTTACTTATCTGGGGTTACATGGTAATCTCTGCTACTTTTAGCTACCCTTTTAGAAACCTTCAGAAGATGAAACATGGTGGTCTCTTCTTTACTCTATTTATACCATAGAAATAATTGGGTCTCATTTTATATTTACATAGATAATGACACCTGGTGGCTTCTGCTTACTTAAGAAACACAAACTTGGGACCCACCATAGTCTTTGCTATATCAGTGAATAAAAATGAAGATAATTTGGATCACGACACGTGGTGGCTTCTACTTGATTCTACAAGGGTACATGACACATTCTGTTGCTTTTAGAAAAGCAACATTGAGACCTTCTGTGACTGCCACTTGGCACTTTCTGCTTGATCCTAATACTTAGCTTGTTAAACTTTTCACTGAAAAGAGATGAAATGCGGGTGCCGATATGAAACCATAGATGATGACACTTGGTGCATTCCACTGAGTCACTATGAGATATGTGGTACATTCTGACCAACTCTCAGAAAATATAAAAGGTGCCCCGGATAATGACACTTGGCATTTACACTTGAGAAAGGATGTCTCAGAGGACAAAACTTGTCAGCTTCTGCTTTGCCCCGACACTTAGACAAAAATGAATCAAAAGGAAAATAGAGCCTGTGCTCTATTTCAAAACTCCACCATTTTGAACCAAATTATGTGGGAATAAAACTTTGCAGTGTGCAACTGAAACTTAGAATAAAATGTAGAGTATTTTTAACTCTACAGTTATTAGCGACCCCAAGGACTTTTGAGCCTGCTCAAAAAGAATCTACAACTCTCGCATGATCTGAAATCGGTAAAAAACATAGTTCTAACTAAAATGTTTCAAATAGATTCCATTTATAGGAATCTCTTTAGGTTCACCTTCCATCATTTCTAGCTCAAATGAATTTTACTATTTACATGCTTGAATTTTATAAGGGCCAGCCCATAATGCTTCAAACTTAGTGTGTTGACTTGGTTTGGCTGCTCTTGCTTCCCATTTCAAAACAATTGAGCCTATTTTGAAATGAGGATTTAAAGTCTTTTTGTCAAAACAGTATTTAACTATTTTTTGATGCTTTATCAATGAATCATGTGCTGCATTTCTCTTTTCTTGAACTTTTAGAAGTTCTGCTAATTTGACTTGCATAGGGCCATTTTCCTCAATTTCAATCTATTTGATCAGCTGGAGAGTAGGAATCTCCAAGCTTAGGGTAATTACAGCAGGTTTCCCATATACAAATTCATATGGGGACATTTTGATCACCTGTTTAGGCATAATTTTATCAGCCCACAGTGCTAAATTAAGCACTTTATGCCATTCCTTGTGATGATCAGCCCCTATTCTTTTGATGACTCTAATCGGGTTCTTATTAGTTGATTCTGACAAACCATCACCCTTGAGGGTAATAATTAGAAGAATTTTTCAGATATATTCCATGCTTTAATGCAAAGTTAGATATTTTGGACCCTAAAAATGCTTTAGCATTATCTAAAATTATGGTGCAAGGAGCCTCAAAATGAGTAGCAATACTCCCTAGAAAATATAGGATCACATTTTCTATTGCTTCCTTGAGTGGCACTACCTCAATCCATCTGGTGAAATAATATGTGGCTATTAAGATCCATTTGTGACCCATACTAGATACTAGATTTATCATTCCAATGAAGTCAAGACCCCATTGAGCAAAAGGTTCATCCTCAATTATAGGGCTGAGGCATTGCTACATTCCTTCTCATTCCCACATAATATTGACAAGATTTACATTTTCTAACCAGTTGATAACAATTTGTAAATAAAGTAGGCCGTAAATAACCTACTTCACTTATCTTTAAAGCTATGGTCTTTGCAAAAAAATGTCCACTAGATACTCCATGATGCATTTCATGTAGTATACATCTTAACAATTTGCCATTAGAATTTCTTCTAAAAAGAACCTATTCAATTAAAACAAAATGAACTCCTTGCATCCTATATTATCTTCTCTTATTTTGAGGGATTTCTCTTGGGTAAATCCCATTTTTCATAAAATGAATCCTGCTTGTGACCCAAGATTCCTGATCAACTTCTTGTATTCTCAATATGATTTCTTCTTCTATTCCTGAATTTATCTCTTTAGGTATCATCTTTTCAGGCTCTTGAGTCATATATTGACACAAACCCTTACCTCTGACTAATTTAGTGGGTTTGACTTCTACATCATATTCCAATATCTTAGTTATTTAGTTTGCTCTTTTTTCAATAATTTCACCCTCCATGATGTATTCTCTGACACTTGGATGTGATACAAGTATCAAAATTTTACTTCCTGATACTATATGCCTAAACTTTTTGAGAGCTTTTACCATAGCATATGCTTGTTTTTCCACAAAGTTATATTTGGTTTCATATTCCCTAAGTGTCCTTGAGAAAAATGTTATTGGATGCTCTCCCTCCTATTTATCATCCTTCTGTGTTAGAATAGTAGCAATACTAAGCTCTCCTCCATATACACACATTACAAAAGGCTTAGAAAAATTTGGGTTTCTAAATACTGGAGCTGTTGAGATAGCTTTCTTGACCTCTTCAAAGGCTTGCCTTCCTTCCATAGTCCACTTGAAAATTAGGTCTTTTTTCAGCAAGAGTGTTATTAGTCTTACTAAGCCTACAAAGTCAGATATGAACTAACTGACAAAATTAATCTTTCCCAAGAAAGATTGAATTGATTTCTTATTAACTGGAAGAGGTAAGTTCATTATAGCTGCCACTCTTTTTGAGTCTATGGAAAGTCTTTCTTTAGATACTATATGTCCCAATAATTTGTCCTGAGGGACTACAAAGTTACATTTCTTAGGATTCAAGGATATTCCAAATTCTTGACATTTTTAAAACACAACTTCTAAATGATCAGTAGCATTCTTTGAAAAAATAGTAAGATCATCAAGATAAATCAAGATGATTTTATTTATCAGTTCCCTGAATGCAACATCCATAGCTCTCTAAAAAGTGGCTCTAGCATTTGATAGGCCAAATGGCATCTTAGCATATGCAAATGTTCCCCATTTGGTAGTAAAAGCAGTCTTGTATTGGTCTTCTTTAGCCAACCAAATCTGATTGTACCCAAAGAAATCATCTAACAAATAAAATCTCTCTGATCTAGCCACAGTTTGTAGAATTTGTTCCATGGAGGGTAAGGGATAGTGATCCTTCAAAGATGCTTTTTTTAGATCTCTAAAATCTACACAAAGTCTTATATCACCATTCTTTTTTCTAACTGGTATTAGATTTGATACCCAGGTTGAGTGTTTGATTGGAAAAATTATTTTAGAATCTAAAAGTTTCTACAACTCATCTGCCATTAGAGGTTTAATTCTTGGATTCATTGGCCTCTATTTTTGTCTGATAGGCTTAAGTCCTTCAGTCAGTTTTATTGTGTGTTGAATGATGTCTCTATTATATCCATGAAGGTCTTCATAGCTCCAAGCTATGACTCTGTCATATTTTTTTCATAATTCAATTAGCCTTTCCTTTTCTTCTTGATTTGCAGAGTTTACAACTTTTAATTTTTTCCCTTCACTCAATTCTATTTCAGAATAATCTACTTTGTTTTCTTGGAACCTTTTCTTCTCCAGGCTTACATCTTCTAGATCAAAAAGACTTTCTAAAGTGATTAAACCTTTAGGAAGTTTATTATTTTTTAATTGTATAATTTGATCCTCATATGCCTCTTCAATCTTTGGTTGCAATTGATTGGCAAATTCCCTTGATTGTTGCAAGAATGAGAGTACTTGAGAATAATTCTCAAATACTTGCCAATTCTCATCATTATCAAGAATAGCTGGCCTTACTATAAACTTTACTGACTTATTGTTAACTAATAAGCTAGTTACTAGATCAAACTATGAACCAATCTGTGCCATCCTATCAGCTTCAAAATTTTGAATCTTAGGAACTAATTCAACATTAAAATCTTCAAAATCTTCTATTAAGTCCCAAATTCTATGCTTATAGGATTTCATTCTAACATTCTTTGTTATTGCCTTTTCTCTAATTTGCTTTACTACTAATTTTGAATCTCCTTTTATCATTAGATTCTTTATTCCCTTTTTCTTGGCTAATAGGAGCCCATGTACAAAAGATTCATACTCAGCATCATTATTAGTGCAATCAAATTGAAAACAGATATCCCTTAAATTTTTTTCACCATTTGGAGCAGTAAGACAAATTCCTACTCCAGCACCATTTTTACTTCTAGCCCCATCAAAATTTAAAGTCCAAATTTTTGAATCTTTTTTGAATCCTTGAGTAGTTGGTATCTCTTCTCTTAAAACATTTGGGATTTCATGGTCCTCATCAAAAATAACATAAGTGCCCAAACCAGTAGAATTATAATTTTCATATGGGTCACTATGCATCATAGCTAACGACTATTTATTTTCTTTTTTCTGATTATGCTTAGTCCAACCACCTATCTTAGTTGAATAGAAAGGATCTGGTTTGGATTTTCTTACCTCTGGTACATTGTTCATTAGGGCTATTGTTTATAGATGAACTGGGTCTTTAAGTTTTCTTTTATTAGTAGGTCCTTCAGTACATTTGGGCATTGCTTGATCTTGAAGAGCTTCTTGTAATAGTGTCCTTTGTTTAGGAATAGCTAACATGTCCCAAATTGATACTTGTGCTGGAGTCATCTTCAGTTGATCTACCATATTCATTGGTCCAAAAATTTGAATTCTTGGAAGATTAGGATGTCTTATCTTTCTTTGAACTTGTTCAATAAATTCTTGATTCTGCACTAGCTGAAGCATTTCTTGTCTAATAGCTATGTGTTGATGACATGGAAATGAAGAATTCTCCATAGCTTCATTATTTACAACTTCAGGCTATTCAAGCATTCTTCTCTTTGATCTAGTACAGTAGTCTGATTGCACCACTGGTTTCTTAGAAACAGAAGCTTCATTCAAAAATACTAATTCTTCATCTTCAACCCATGAGAACAAAGCATATTCTAGGGTTATTTCTTCCTCTTATTGCAAGGACATCTCTTGCATCTAAGCCATTAAGACTAAATTCTACATATCAAAAGACTAGTAGGATTGATTGTCACTAGAACTTGCAAACTGACCATCCATTCTTCTTTGCTCTACTACCTTTTGTTATAGATTACCCATAGGACAATCTCTAGGTATATGAGCATTATTGAAAGGAAAACACCAGGTATTAGTGTTATCCACATAGTTATTTTTCCTTGGAACAATCTCCCTATTTGAATTGAGAGGAATAGTCTATGAGGGTGTGGGGACTGCAACCAATTGGTTTGTTGGCTGAGGGTTATTTTGCCTAAGAGGATCCTAATATTGGTTTAGCTAAGATGAAAATCTATTTCCTTGATAACCTTGATATGGAGGCTTAGGGAAAGTATTTTGCTATCTTTTTATATTGATCAACTCATTAGAAAATGTACTTAGGATATTCTTGATATCATCCAGCTTAGATGACTGAGTTGGGACAATTTCTCTAGTAGATGGTGAGGATAGGTGTACATAGACATAGGTGGGGTTATAGATTTAGGGGCTTCTTGAGGTAATGGTAAGAAATTTTTTGGGAACATGGGCATGGAAGGCCTTGAGGGTAACTTTCCAACATCTATCAAATTATTCTCAGCTCTAACCGCATATTCATAAACCTCTTGCAAAGTGTGTCCTCCAAGTGACTGAATCATAATAGATATATCTAAATTCAAAGCCTTAAGATAAAACACTATGGCCATACCTAGTAATGGTCTAGCTATAATAGGGATTCTATCCCAAGTCTTTTGAAATATAGAATTGAAGTCAATCATGGCTTCTTGTGGCCCCCTTTGAATGGTAATTAATTGCTATAATAAAGAAGACTTATCACCCTTCTCTGCAAATCTTTCAAAGAAAATATCTCCAAGCTGATCCCATGTAGATATGTTATTTGGGGTCAAAAACTGATACCATTCTAGAGCCTTCCCTTTAAAAGAAGTTGTTAATAATCTTATGGCCACATTTTGATGTGTAACAACATGTATAGCATAGACATCTGATACATCCTAAAGATGTTCCTCAGGTGTTTTAAAGTCTTGCCCACTGAATTTGGGCAGAGCTTTTAGGGCATTCACTGGGATAGGGTCCCAAGTGTCTGGTGGTATTGGGAGAATTAAAGGACTACCAGTGTTCTAACTCACATAATTTCTTGGGGGTATAGGGGCTCCCATATTTTCTCTTGGTATTGGTACAAACTAGTTGGCTCTTCTTCTTAGACTTGTTACCAAAGGTGGCAAAAGAATACCTAGATTTGTAGCAAATTGTGATCTGGTTATTGGTCCATATCTATGACTCCTCGTAACTCTTTGGTTTATACGATCTTGAAAGAAACTTCAAGATTGGTCCCACCGAGTGTGCCAAAAACTGTTGATGATTTAAAATTGTGCTTTGTAATAAACACCAACAATGGGAAGTTTCAAGATGTGGGACTTGCATCTTGAAACAACCTCCAAATTTTAGAGAAGCTGGTTCTTCTTTAAATCAAGTGTATACTGGGAAAAGGGACAAGAATTTTAACAGAAACACAAATGCAAGAAAGAAAATCTAATCTATGGCAATGCACCTGAATGTAAGTCAACCTTAATCCTGAGCACAGTGAGACTATATGTAAGATTCATTTACATTTAAGAGAAAACAAGTGCATGATCAATGTAAAAGATGAAACAATAGAATAGAGGCTCACAACATAGACTACTTTTGCAGTGATACAAAAAATGTCAACAAAGGCATAAGGTTCAATCTTCTTATTTTAATTTTCTAGTCACATAAGAGGCATAGAAACACATACAGTTATGTAAACCTTCCAACTCAATAAAATGAGACAAAAGAAAATGACATTCCTAATCACAACTCTAGAAAAGTCTACAGCCTAGACTACTTTTGCAAATGACATAGAAAATATCAACAAAGGCATAGGGTTCAATCTTCTTATTTGAATTTTACAGTCACATAAGAGGCACATAAACACGTACAATTATATAAACCTTCCAACTCAAGAAGATAAAATAAAATCAAATGATATTACTTAGTCACAACTCTAGAAGTCTAAACTTGTTACAATAATTCTCTCTCAAAAATTTTCTCTGATAATTGATTATGATCCCTCTTGGTGATCTCTGCACCCTTATTTATAGCCTTGGATTCACTCCAGATTGTCTGCTTGTTCCCAATCTAATGGCCCAACTAAAATCTAACCGAACTAGCAGTGTCTAACAAAAGATATTTTATAGATTCTGAAATGCTTTGTCTTCTAGCAGTTCATTGGCTGAAATAGATTATAGGATGCTCCCTTCTCTTAAACGCTAGATAACACTTAGTTAATTCTTTGAAAATATTCCTATTACTTAGGAGACACTGGAAAATGACACTTGGCATGTTTTGCAGTGCCTATTGAAGACACACGACACTATCTGCATAACTTATATTCTTTTATGTCTTTGCTTAGGAATGTTATACCTTTGACACTTGTCACTATCTACTTCCTCAAAACTTCAATAGATTAAAATAAAATAAGACCCACAACATTTCTTACCTAAGTAACTTTAAAAGGGCCATAGGGATAGGTGTCAGTCTTCGCTGCTTTTATTAAAGGACACATGGCAATCTCCACTTTACTTATCTGGGGTTATGTGGTGATCTCCACTGCTTTTAGCTACCCTTTTAGAAACCTTCAGAAGATGACACATGGTGGTCTTTGCTTTACTCTATTTATACCATAAAAACAATTGGGTCTGATTTTATATTTACATAGACAATGACACCTGGTGGCTTTTGCTTGCTTAAGAAACAAAACTTGGGACCCACCATAGCCTTTGCTATATTAGTAAAGCAAAATGAAGATAATTTGGATCATGACATGTGTTGGCTTCCGCTTGATTCTACCAGGGTATGTGACACATTTTGTTGATTTTAGAAAAGCAACATTGAGACCTTCTATGACTGCCACTTGGCACTTTCTGCTTGATCTTGATACTTAGCTTGTTAAACTTTTCACTAAAAAGAGATGAAACATGGGTGCCGATATGAAACCATAGATGATGACACTTGGCACATTCCACTAAGTCACTATGAGATACATGGCACATTCTGACCAACTCACAAAAAATATGAAATGTGCCTCAGACAATGACACTTGGCATTTACACTTGAGAAAGGATGTCTCAGAGGACAAAACTTGTCAGCTTCCACTTTACCCCGACACTTAGACAAAAATGAATCAAAAGGAAAATAGAGCTTGTGCTCAGTTTCAAAACTCCACTATCTCAAACTAAATTATGCGGGAACAAAACTTTGCAGCGCATAATTAAAACTCAAAATAAAATGTAGAGTATTTTTTACTCTACAGGTACTATGAGATTGTCTATGACTGATGGAGTAAATATATCTATAGAATCAACTAGTACTACTAAAATTGCTATCAATGAATGTATAATTGTAATAGGTGTAGGAATCATGACTGATGGAGTAGTTGTAATGGCTAAAGCTGTTGTGACTAGCTAAATATCTAGAGTTGAGGACATAACTATAAGTGGAGTGCAATAATTTCTAGTCTCTCCAACATAATTTTTATGTATCTAATTAAGAGAAATGCAATGAGGTGGTGGTTGAACTATGATATGAGGTGTCCCATCTAGCAAAATAGTCAAAGATAACTTTGTAGTTTGATAATATCTAAATGGATGGTTATGTACTAGACATGTGTATAGGTATCTTTCATGGATAAACTTAACAAATTGATGAAGAGTAGAAGGCACTACCCTTATAATGTGTATCGAAGGTCATCTAAGTAAAATATTATAATGAAGAAGACCTGACATGACCTAAAATTATATAGAGAGGGTTTTGGGTACTACCATGATATCCAAAGCAATGGTGCCCAATGTATATCATGGTATATCATCAAATATTCTAATGTTCTTATATGATTTTATCATGTATGCCATGTCCATGCCCATGGTCTATAATAATGTAATACTACATATATTAAGTCCAAAACCACTATCAACTAGAACTCTCTGAACTACACTGATTTTGACTTAAGCTTGTATGAATAGTGGTAAATTTTGATCAATAAATATTTGAGATGGCATGTCATAATGATCAAAATTAATATCATCTTCTATAGTTTTTAGCATGTTATCCATTGATGAAAAATAAGAAGGATCTAAATCAATGGGCATGGAAGTCTAAGTAAGTGCCTAATAGATAATGTCCTTGAACACATTGGATTTTTGAAATTGTTCTAACATGATTATCTTAGCTTGTGTATTTCTTAACTAATTAAAAATATCATATAACTTATATGAATTTACTTGTACTAATGGGTTGGGCTTGGGATGAGAAGGTATGGGAGGGTGATGGGTCTCCTAATTAGGTGAAGGAGGCATTATGGTACATCAAGTAACAACTATAAAAACATTATCTACTATCTGTATAGGAATAGTAGTAGTTATGAGAGGAGAGTGAAGATAATTTTTAGCTCGAGGTGGTGGAGAGACAAAGGGTGTCAACTGGGATATCTAGTGATGGGTAGTGGCTTGGGGAAGAGTAAAATGGACCATGCAACATGACTCGACATGGGATAGAGGCTCCAAAGGAGGTGATACAAAAGATATCTTAGCATGTTTAATAATAAATTTATTAACATCATCCCATATTATGAAAAATAAGCATGAAACACAAAGAATAAATATTTGTATTAACATATGGTAAACTTCATCATTCATGTACATGATAGGACTAATGATGGTCTCTTTATTTTTTTCAAAAAATGTAAGAAAGATTTGTAAATAAGTGAGATCCATTTTTTAAATCTATTTTTTAGAATGTAAGGTGATATCTCAAAAGCAATAAGACCTAGTGTATGCAACTAGGGCTTGAAAATTGATTATTTTGAGAGTTACTATGAAATTTTGAAATTTAAAGTGAATTTTTTAGTTAGGTATACAAGTAAAAAATTAGAAATTTAATGGAAAATTTATGATTTGTAGAGACCTAGAAAATGAAACTAGGATTTTGAAAAATAAATATTTTTGAAAATTACTATTTAATTTTAAAATTTGAAGTGAATTTATAATTTAATATGCTAGTAAAAATTTATAAAATTATTGGAAAATTACTGGGAAAATAATGGGACCTAGTATGGGCAACTAAAGGTTGACAGAAAATTATATTAAAATTACTACTAAATTTTAAAATTTAATGTTAAATTTTAATTTTATTATGTAGGTAATAATTTATAAGAATATAACAAAAATAGTAATAAATTTACCCTAGGGCTTCTAGTATTTTTATGCACAAATAAAGTAAGTCAGGTTCACCAAATGATTTAACAATTTTGAGAATATTGGTGTATTGTTCCTAATTTAGTTAAAGGGTCTGAGTAATAAAATTAGTAAATAAATATACAATAAGTAAGATACTAATATGTTTAAATTTATTACAATTTAGACTTTTCTAGAAATATTAATGAGAGGGAGAAAATCAAACTTAGCTAAAAACTAGTTGATATTGTTTAGACAGGGCCTAATACTTGCTATGAAAAACTAGGACACTATCACAAACTAAGATATGAAATTTGTCTTATAATTGTAAAATAGCATTATAAGTGGATAGGAGTGGCACCGGTGATATAGTCTTAGTGTGGCACTGTTGCCTTGAGTAGATGGGACCTAGGGGATGGATCTGTCATGGAAAGAGGAGTTTGAATCAACTGGGGTTTGGTTTGGAAGGATAGGAATGATTAGGAATAAGTGAAAATATGCCTATGAGGGTTATGAGAGTAAGAAAGAGGGATCTAAGGGTTGGGTGTCATTATCCATACTTAATTTACCAATTTTTGCATTTTATATGACTATAGATGTATAAGGCCCACACAAAAGTTAGATAAGTGCCTATATAGGTCCTAAAATAGGTTTAGGGCTAAGTTAGGGATGAGTGGTCTCAAGTAACACTCATTGCACTCAAGTGAAATTTTATATGACTACATTTTCCCTAATTTATTCTATAAATGTAGAAAAGTGAAATGAATAGTATAAAAGAAAAGAAACATACCTAGACTTACCTAAGAAGTGAAGCCCATGAATCTATATCTAAGTATGTGAAGTGTGATCCATTGTGTGTCTTGAAAAAGAAATGTGTATAAATCAGTCCTTACTTAAGAGATATCAAAATAAAATAAAAAATTGAGTAAAGAGATAAGAAAGAGGAAATGAATGAATACACCTCACTGGGTATGCAAACAAATACATAAACCTAGTAATATATTATGTGTGCATGTAACTAGTGATAAATTAGTGAAAAACTTGGACTAAACTAAATGGCTTACTCAATCCCCGTGTATGGGTGGCTCAAGAAATCAATTTTTCCTTGACTCCATCATTGCCTACCCTTGTTTGGTGGATTAGAACCTATGAATAACTGGGATTGGATTGATGGCTTGTCCAACCCTCTTCTGTAGGTAGCTCATGAACTCAAGTAGACTGTGACTCCATTATTTCCTACCCATGTGTACTAGTTGCATTTGTAACTAAATTGTGTAATGTATTTAAATTTATATGACTATAAATAAAATTATATATAATGGATCTATAACCACTTAATAACTCTGGAATGAAAATTAGCTTAGGGGCCTCTTAGGCACTTTGGTATGTAGCTCAAAGACTACTAGATAATGTCAATTGCTATAGATGGAGTAAGGCATCAAATCTAGTACAAACTAGTGAAAATGGTGTCTTGATTAAGAATGTATAAAATGACATGGAGTTTTCCATTCCATATGATCAACTACTATAAAAGTGAACATTTAAAATAATGTATTGTGCACATGCCCCCAAATCTGATATCTATGCATATGGATTCTAGATTGAGCTATAATAATCTATATATAAGTATCTAAAACTAAAATGGGAGTGATTATGCCATGCACAATGCCCCTAATTTGATCAACATGGTATGATTTTGTGTAAAATTGAGCAAAAGTTTATAATCAATAACTAAATCTATACAAACTTGGATGGTACTTCTTGCACTTTTTTTAGCAAATCTAGATTTTCCTATTTTTTGGGCTACTAGACACTATCACCATACCTTAGATAGTATCACTACAACACTAGTGTCCAATTTTGCTATTTTTATACTAAATTGACTTTGATCTCTATTTGACTATTTTACACTATGTTTTTTTTAAAATTTTAAGCTCTTTATTCTATGCTTACATGATGAAAAATTTATTTTGAGTGCATTCAGATGGCTTAATATCTTGACAAACCTTTATGAATTCCCTCTCTTTTGAGGGGAGTTATTGAAATTATAGAAGAATTGTCATCAAAATAAAAATCTCTACATGATATGTGTTAGCCTAAGTATATATGATATCTATGTAATGTATGATGCATGTTAGATCTAACATTCACAAGGATATCAAGCTAGATATAAAAATGTAAACATGAGTATGGATAGGAAATATGATTAACAATCTAAGTAAATGTAGACACCAAAATAGTGTCAACCCCCCCTTGGTCCCTTTCTAACTTCAACATGCCTAACCTATACTTTATTAATTTAAAATACTTATTTTAAATTAATCATCCCCCTAGACACCTCACCTTGGATTCCTAGCTCTTAGACCATTTATCACCCTATGACTAATCATAATTACCTAAGACCTATATCAACTCCCCCACTAACCCCCATGCCTAATAAATATGCCTTTGGACTATTCACTAACGACAATTGAAATCGGCAAATGGAATAATAGGCAAAAGGCTAAAGATAGCCTTTTTACCCATTCTCTAGCCGCTGATGTCGGTTAACCATCGGCCGACACCGGTGGAATCGCCGATGTCAGTTACTTAAAACTAAATTCTAACCTCGGCTCTTGCTCCCCCAAAGGCGAATTCTCTTGCTCCCTCAAAGGCAAATTCTCTTGCTCCTCAACTCCTTGCATATCAAAGGCAGGCTTTAGGACGATGCATCAACATGCTATCATCACTCTCTTGGCTAAGAAACTCTATAGAATTCACTCCACACCATATTGAAATGTTGCATGAGGTCTCCTACATCTGCCATAACGGGAACAAGTATTCTACACTTCTGATTCTCCAACAAGAGTTAAGTATTCTTCTAGTTTATATTTTAGTATTTCTAAAATGCATTGGTAATAGCCCATTGGCTATTTTTTAGTACTATTGAGACCAAATCCAGCTTTCTTCTTGGAGAGGCTAAAAATCCTTCCTTTTATCCTGACCCATTTTGATAATCTGTCCCCTACCTTTGTCCTTCCTAAGACTCTGTCAACTGTCCTACATCCTAGTACAACCCTTTTGAATCTCCCATGGCATTCTATTGACCACAGACATACCCTAAAACCTGTCTAAGGCCCATTGCCCCTACCAACATCAGCATCAAGGCCCATTGCCCCTACCAACATCGGCATCAAGGCCCATTGCCCCTATCGATGTCGATAGCCTAATCGATGTCGGCAACATTGACAAACTGACAATGCCAGACTAATCAGCATCGACGACTATGAGAGGTAGATTGGAGGAATCAAGTACACGTTATCTATTTCTCTTCTTTAGCCTTTCATTATTTCTCTTTCTAGAAACACTCTTTTGTCAAATAAGTGGACTATCATCCCTCAAGGAAGTCTTTGCACTTCTAGGACTGAGCTTTGTTTGGCAATCCACCATATATCTATCTAACATTTTCTTTGTTTAAGTCTTTCTTATCTATAGGTGTCATCCTCCATAGTCAAAGAGGAGCTCCTTCAATCATCTAGATATGGTGCACAACTTCATCCAGGTATCATCTAACCCCTGTCCATTATCTTTAGTTTCTTATTTCTTTTGAATGTAAAAATAAAAAATGAGTAGAAACATTTTGGCATGCCTGGTGGGACCCTGGAGTTTTCCTTGGGTTCATTTCTTCCAAAACAAACTTTCATATAGGTGCATTAGGAAAATTTCTCTTCTTGCATCCTTCTTCTTTCTTTCTCTTTTGAAAAGACACCATTAGCACAAGTTAAAAAGAACTTTTTCTTCTTGTCACTTCTCCTTGCATCTTAGAGTAGTGAAATTCATGCTCTTAACCTTTTCCTCACTTGTTTGCATCCAAACGAAACATTTCAATTTGGGTTAAAAATATATTGCATTTCATTCCTACTTGAATGCATACTTAACCCTCTCACTTAGTAATTAAAAATTCATTATGAATAAATTGTAGTGCACATATGTTACACATCCAAACCACAAGCACATCAAAATAAACATCTAAACATACCTGAGACAAGGCCTGACTAGGATTTCATCACCTAGTGGATACCTTACCCTTCCTGGTAATCCTACTTGGACTTCACTACCAAGGGGAGAACCCACTCTATTCTCTAGCAGAGTATAAACTATAGGGGAATTATATATTGGCTAAGTGACCCAGCTTGGCTCTGGGCTCATGAAGTGAGGGGAGCAAGCTCCTAGCACTAGGCCATGTACGAAACCTAATACAGATTTTGAGCACCAAAACTTAACCTGAAACCATCCTTAGAATTCTTCTTTAGGACCCATTCCAAAAGCCCAATTCTCAAACACACTCTTCTAAGGCATAAGCCACCACGATTTTAAAATTTATTCTTAAGAATTAACATTTAGAGGTTTCTTTCCATCATCTAATTTTCTATTTTTATCTAGTTTTTTGAGCTAGTAAGGATGCATTATTCTGAGCTCCAAAAACAAATTAGAGCTTTCTTCTTTCTTCCAAAAACATTTAGTTTTCTGAGTTTTTGGAAATACACAGTAACCAACATCAATTTTTCCACCGATGTCAGCAACTAATCTTCACTGACATCGGTTATCTGACTGACATCGGTAACTTACTTCACCGACATCTATTTTTCTACCGATATCGGTCACTGTCAAAAAAATTCTTCTCAAACAACAAGCTAAAAACCTGACCTTTTTGCTATTAAAAACAAATTTTGGTTTTCTGATGTTGAAGCATACAGTTTTTAGAACCTGAATTTATTTTGCCTTGGATGGTTTTGACACATAGTCAAACCAAAACTCTTATTGACCACGCAAGGCAACAACCACTCCCGCCTTCGCCTTCTATATCAAGTCCCCAAATGGAGTATAATTCAAAAACTAAGCATACTCCTATCCAAACAACCCCAACTCAACATCCAATTGTTCCCGAAGGGGATCAAGACTTTGAAAGGTTCCTTAATGTCAAGGCTCTTCAGCACTATCTTGTGAGAAGTCAAATGTAAGATCCTTCAGGCAACCTAGTTTATGGGATGTTAACTTCCTTAGTTGAAATGTCAATCATCTCAATAGCCTCTGTAACCCAACCCATGGTCACCCAAGCCATTGCCTCAACTAACAACCTGACCATGACCAATCTTCAAAGTGTGGCCTCTCCTTCTATTTTTGAACCTACCTCCATTGGGGTTTCTGTACCCCCTCAACCACAAACCATTCAACAAAGTTCTACACCATTCTAGAACTTAAATATCTCCATCCCACCTACTCTTGCACCCATAAATACAAGAGTGACTACTTATCCTTCGGCTAGTGTTGCCACCATCCAACCACCTTTGGCAACATCAAGTCAAGTTGTTCCCTCTAGCTTCATGACACAATCACCCTTGACTTCAACATCAGTCCCTATGACTAGTTACCAATATGTTGCACGTATACAAGTGCAACCAACTATGTCATACACTCCACCTAACACCTTCCAAATGCCTTGCAACCTAAGGGGTGTCCCACCTGTAAATCTGTCAACCGATCTAATCAAGATGTTGATGGATAAGGTGTCTAATCTTGAGACATCTATTTTGGGTTCAAGAAATGTTCTCTCATATGAACAAATCTATAATGAACCTATTCATCCTTCAGTCCCAATCTGACCATATCTTAGTCAGTGGGAACTTCCCAAGTTTACTTGCTTTTAGAGTAAAGAGGACCCACAGCAACATCTACGAGTGTTTAGAAACGCTTGTTACCTTATAGCACATGATGATGCATTATTACTATGCACATTTCCCATGTCACTTTCTGGTGCTACCCTCGATTGGTATAGTTCTATTACTAGTCACTCTCTATTTACCTTCACTCAACTCGCCCAACTATTTCTTAACCACTTTTCAATCAACATCACCAAGAAGGTCTCTATTACGGACCTTTATTCTATTAAATAATTTGACAATGAATCAATAGCTGACTTCGTCATGCGTTGGAGAGGATTGATCAACCAACTCTCCTTTTCATTACCTCAACCTAAGCTCATTGAGCTCTTTTCACAAGCATGTGCTAAGCACATCTCATCTACTTTGCGGGTCCAAACATTTTGCACATTTGACGAAGCTTTCACCATGGCCAAAAAGCTCAAACTTCACACTGTTGAAGAAGATAAGGTCAAAATGTGTAGTAATGCAAAATATAATGACCCTTCATCTTCCAAACATTCTTCTTCCCACTCCAAGTCCAAAAGAGTGGCAAACACTATGGTCCTTAGATCATCATCTTCAACAACAACCAACCAATCTCAGCCTTCCACATCAGACTACATCACAAGACAATTCCAACAATGGCATGTACAGCATCAATATACTCCAATAGGAGAATCATATGCTTCCATCTTGGATAAACTAGTCAACTAGGGGGTGCTCAATCTCCCTCAAATTTGACCACCCCAATTTGACCCCTCAAAAGCCATCCCTACATGGTATAGGGAAAATGACTTCTGTAATTATCACCATGTCAATTATCATGACACGGACAATTGTAAAACCTTCAAAAACATTATTCAAGACATGTTGGACAAAGGGGATCTTGTTTTGGATAACCCAAATGCACTAGCTAACCAAAACATGGATGTCTTTAGACAACCATTTCCTAATCATCCCCCTAGTCAGCATAACATTCAGACCATGGCCGATGACCTTCACGAGCACAATCTATGCATGGTCAACACGATCTTTCCTGTCATTCCTAACCAACCTCTCCCACTATTTGAAGAGGTTAGTCAACCTATTTGTCCACCACATGTAGAAGAGCCTTCTTCTCCTATTTGTCCACCACATGTAGAAGAGCCTTCTTCTCCTATTTGTCTGCCACAGGTACAAGAGCCTTCTTCTCCTATTTCTCCTCCACAAGTGGAAGAACTTTGTTCTCCTATTAGTTCTCCATCGACCTCTCTTATATTGGAGGATGCCTTGATGATACCAACGCCACTAGTCCCACCTTCATCCTTCCTACTACCAATGGAGGACCATACCTTTCCTACTCTTCAACCACAAGTAGAAGGCACGATCATCCCTATGCTCTTTCCTCTCGAAGAACCCCATTCTCCAATTCCTTCTCCACCAAGAGCAAAACTTGTCGCTTCACCCACTTCAGTTGAGGAAGATCTGGTGATGGTTCCTTCTCACCTTTGGCCCGTGATTGTTGAGTCTGACACATTTTCGATCTCACAATCACCTAAACCCTCACAAGCGTCCACCACACAAAAATAGATTAAAACTCTCGGTGTTTTCCCTATATCAAACCTCACTTACCTACAAGTGAAGGTAGACTTGAACCTCACCTTGCACAATAGTAGTCCTCACACCATGAAAAAGACAACTGCTAAATCACGTCAGAGAATTCCTTCCCCACCATCACCATTGCCCTCTATTTTGGGCCCACACCCTTCTACTTTAATAGGAGTGCTCCCAACTCCAACTCCTAACAAAAACAAATCATGTCCATTAATCCCTTTACCCATCAAACATATACTTCCTCCAAAACATCCAACACTCTTCACCACAAAAGTGCCATCTACACGTGTGGCTACACTGCCAAACAAAAAGATGGTACAAAAAACTCGTCCTACAACTCCTAAAAAGACGTTGTCATCTCCTACTGCAACAAAGCACACAGACCCCTTAACAGGTTCCTATGCTTTATTGTTACACCAATTGTTATAGTCTTCTAGCATCATTTTCCCACCAATTAAGCCATACCAACCTCTCAAACCAAAACCATCTTAGTTTGATGACACTAAAATTTGTGCATATCATCACACACTTGGGCATGACATTGAACATTACTATGCTCTTAAGGTTGTCATCTGCCAACACCTAAAAAAGGGCACCCTTCTCATTAAGGACCCCTTTGACAAACTACTAACATCATCCCATGCCTCCCAAACCTCCTCACCTTCACACTCATCAACTCTCAGATCAAAACCATGTTGGTTTGATGACACTAAATTTTGTGCATATCATCGCACACCTAGACATGACACTGAGCGTTGCTGCACTCTTAAAGTTGTCATTTGTCAACACTTGAAAAAGGATACCCTTCTCATTAAGGATCCTCTCGACCACCTTTTCAACAAACCATCAACACCATCACATGCCTTTCAAACCTCATCACCTAAATCGGGATCTCAACATAAGACTATGGTCTCTCTACCACCTTCAACCCCATTATTCAAAATCAACACCATCAATGTGGTGAACAGGTCACAAACCATGAAGGATAAAGGGAAAGATAAGGTTTTTCTACCTCAAACATATCCATTCATCAAGCCTCCTCAACCACCAAAACCCAAGATTTCAATTTTGGGCACATCCCATCCAACATCTTTGAAGCCACTTCATGACCCCATGGTGAAACAACTTCACCAAACCCCTGTGAAGACATATTTGTATGACCTCATTCAAAGCTCTCCACAGCATCATCTAACCTTGATCAAGGCCTTATGAGCAATGGTGGTCCAACTTGAAGACCACCAACCACTGGCTGCTTTGGTCAAATCATTACCAACCATCACCTCCATCACCATCAGTGATTCTGAGATTTCAAACTACAACTTAGAAGATCAGGATCTCACCCTCTTAAACTAACCCTATCACATAAAAGCTTCACAAGATGCATCCTTGCATCACACTCCTTGTCAAAGAGAAGCTTCAACATCTTCTCTCATTTATTCAATCCATTGATCATCCATAATGGGTGTCAAACATTGTCCCTATCACAAAAACAACTGGGGGAATTCAACTTTATACTAACTACCATGACATCGACCAAACACCAACCAAATTCACAACCAAACATCAACCAACCAAGCATCGACCAACACGTGACTAATATGGAAAGAAGCAAAAGGGGTATGTTTGCTCCTAATTGACTCAGACCTTGCATAACACACAAACATAGATCAGGAACTTATCATCTATCTTCTTTCGAAGGCCGACCAGCACTTGAGCCCCTTTATGCCTTACATCTTCAACCATTTTATTGTTAATCAAGTAATCACTCACTTGATGTTTAATTTGAGCTCATCCCTTGAGCAACCCCCGTCATCCTCACTCCTATTTCTTTCAACCCTTTTTCCCTACAAACATTAGTCAACCCTTTTGTCAAGCATTAATACTTTGTCCTACTAAAAGGGAAACCTTTAAACCTCTATAGTCTTGTCCATGACTAAAATTTTAGTCAAAAAAAATAAACATAAAATTGGGATGCCTATCCAAAGGTCATAAAACTATAAATGTAGACTGCTCCCTCGAAGGATAGCTACATAATTGCTATAATTGATAGACTACTCCCTTGAAGGATAGCTATTCAAAGACATTCAACCATACAAAGCAAAATATAGAACAATCCCTCGAAGGATGGCTATGCCCAAATCTTTCTACAAACAACAGACTCTCAGAAGCTTCACACATCAATCAACTTCACATATGACCACAAAACAAAACAATATCCCCACGTAGACTTCCCGTATTGATCAGTCTACCAAAAAAAATAAAAAATTGACTAAGAAACTATTAAGTCATGGACTTGCCTATAGTCATTCTCAGGGTCACCTACAAAAGGGGCAATGTTATCCTTGCTAAAAAGGGTTATGCTATCCTCACATCTCACATAATCATACCTATTAACCAAACATACTCAAGGAATTTTGAGCTCACTTAATGTCAAGTGATTCAACTACTTCTCTAACATAAAACAATGGTCAACGATGTAATGCATGAATGGGGATTTTGTTTGCAACAACCCTATCTATGCTACCATTATGGTCCTTGCCAATGAAAGACCAACATGCCTTTCACTTCTTATGCATCTTCGTCATACAACCAAACCCAATCAAACCTGACCAAACCAAACCAAAACATTTTCAGACCACTAACATATCATACCCCATTCACACTAGTTTCTATAAAAACCAATACACATGGAAACTATCAACCAAACATAATTTATGTCAAGCATACACCACCACAAATATGGAACTTGCTGAAGCATAACTATACTCATTTCATTTTTTGCATACACCATCACCAATATGGACAATTGCTAGGGATGAAAAACCACCCAACCAATGTTATAGAATACACCATCACACAATATGGAAAAGGCTATAACATCATCACTCATTTCATTTTTAGCATACACCATCACTAATATGGAAAATTGCTAGGGATGAAAACCCCACATCACCAATGTTATAGAATACACCATCACATAATATGGAAAAGGCTATAACATCATCATAAACTCATCATTTCAAGCATGTACCATCAGACATATGTGAAGTGCTAAACCATTAACATGACCAAACCAATTATCAACCTCTTTGACTCTATCCTCCTTTTTGGGGAGAACTACATTGGCTTGAGGCCCTTCAAATAGGGGCTATGTAGGCAGCACTTAGATGAAATGACATCTTTTGGGGTTAGCTTGGCCACATTCATTTGTTTATCTATTTGATGGACCCACCATATTACCTTTAACCATGACTTAACCTAGTCCAACCCACATCCATAACCAACCCTCTTCTTCCCCTTTGGGGAGAACTACATTGGCCTGAGGCCCTTCAAATAGGGGCTATGTAGGCAGCACTTAGTTGACATGGGGTCTTCTAAGGTTAGCTCAACCATTCTCCCAATCATCTCCCTAATGACGTCAGCCATCCATTCTCCCGATCGTCTCCCTAATGATGTCGGCCATCCATTTGTTTATTTGTCTACCTAATGGACAAACCATATAACCTTTAACCATGACTTAACCTAGTCAAAAACCCAGTCCATAGCCTACTCTCTTCTTCACTTTTGGGGAGAACTACATTGGCCTAAGGCCCTTAAAACAAGGGCTATGTAGGCAGCACTCAATTGACATGAGGTCTTCTGAGGTTAGCTCGGTCATTCCTTCATCCGTCCATCTAATAGACCAACTATCTATACCAACCCAAAATCATGACCAAACAATCAGCCCTGACACTGAATGAGTTACCTAAACTTCTCATGGGGCACATTGGAGATCACATACATCTCCCTGACCACAACACATGCCACTTGAGATCATACCATGATTCAACCTGACTCAACCAATGACCTTGGAGATCATGACTATCTCCTCAAACCATGACCACTTCTTAGACAACTTTGCCTTGGTTGTTTTGATTGCATATATGCTATCTCATGAATAGTTAGCAAATTGTATGTAACCCATATTGTGACCTTCACACGTATTATCAGACCACGCTCTAGTTGATTCCTGATATTTGTGACATTTTCATGTTTTCCAGGAGCACTTCCTAAGCCCAAGATACTTGGAACATGATGACCAATTGGAGCTATAGCTTGGATCGAATAACCCAATCAGCTATGACTAAAAGCTAGGACCTGGTTATTTTGATTTTAGCACTCCTCGACCTTTGACTATGATAATTTGACCTACCTATCACGTGAAGTGGTATATGTGCAATCTCAACTATTGTAGCGTTCATACTCCAACTTCACCATACCCATCCACTATCTATCAAATCAGAACCTGATATAAGGTTACCTTCCCTTGACTCTTGCTTTGAGGGGGAACATCTCATCCCATACCTGGGGTAACCTACACCTTATCCCATACCTAGGGCAACTTACTCCTATTTTTGTCTTGCAGTTCGTCAAGAACAACCAACAAGACAAAAATGGGCAAATGTAGACACCAAAATAGTGTCAACCCCCCTTGGTCCCTTTTTAACTTCAACATGCCTAACCTATACTTTATTAATTTAAAATACTTATTTTAAATTAATCATCCCCCCTAGACATCTCACCTTGGATTCCTCGCTCTTAGACCATTTATCACCCTATGACTAATCATAATTACTTAAGACCTATTTCAACTCCCCCACTAACCCCCGCACCTAATAAATCCACCTTTGGACCGTTCACCAATGATAACTAAACTTGGCAGATGGAGGAACAGGCAAAAGGCTAAAAATAGCCTTTTTACCCATTCTCTAGCCACCGACATCGGTTAATCGTCGGCCTATGCTGGCAAAATCACTGATGTCAGTTGCTTAAAACTAAATTCTAACCTTGGCTCTTGCTCCCTCAAAGGTGAATTCTCTTGCTCCCCCGAAGGCAAATTCTCTTGCTCCTCGACTCCTTACATATCAAAGGTAGGCTTTACTATGAGGCATCAACATTCTATCATCACTCTCTAGGCTAAGAAACTCTACAGAATTCACTCCACACCAGATTGAAACATTGCATGAGGTCTTGCACATCAGCCATAATGGGAACAAGTATTCTACACTTCTGATTCTCCACCAAGAGTTAAGTATTCTTCTGGTTTATATTTTAGTATTTATAAAATGCATTGGTAATTAGCCCATTGGCTATTTCTGAGTACTATTGAGACCAAATCTGGCTTTCTTCCTAGAGAGGCTGAAAAGCCTTCCTTTTATCCTGACCCATTTTAACAACTTGTCCCCTACCTTTGTCCTTCCTAAGACTCTGTCCACTGCCCTACATCCTAACACAACCCTTTTGAATCTCCTAAGGCATTTTGTTGACCACAGACATACCCTAAAACCTGTCCAAGGCCCATTGCCCTTACTGACATCAGCATCAAGGCCCATTTCCCCTACCGATGTCGCCAGCGTAATTGACGACGGCAGACTAACTGGCATCAACGACTATGAGAGGCAGATTGCAAGAATCAGGTATGCATTATCTATTTCTCTTCTTTAGCCTTTCATTATTTCTCTTTATATCAACACTCTTTTGTCAAATAAGTAGATTGTCATCCCTCAAGGAAGTCTTTGCACTTCTGGGACTGAACTTTGCTTGGCAGTCCACCATATATATATCTAACATTTTCTTTGTTTAAGTCTTTCTTATCTACAGGTGTCATCCTCCATAGCCAAAGAGGAGCTCCTTCAATCATCTAGATACTGTGTGCAACTTCATCTAGGTATCATCTAACCCCTGACCATTATCTTTAGTTTCTTATTTCTTCTGAATGTGAAAAGTGAAAATGAGTAGAAACAGTAACTACCTAGGGGGATGGGGCATGATATCCATCAAGGCACCCAAGGAGGAAGGGGAGATGCATGAGGTCTCTCATGGCATATAAAATTGGAGTGTGTAATAAGCAAGAGATAAGTGTCATGTTCATGATGTATACATGAAATCATATATAAAACACAAATGAGGCACATAAACTTGGCTAAGGGGCCAAAATATAAGGGACATGGGCACATACCACTAAATCTAAGAAAGTAATACTAATAAGAACATGTTTAAATTTACACATACACAAATAACAATCAAGGTCATGTAAAGCCACATAGAAGGACATGTTCAAATGTCTACATACACAATCAAGAAGGCACACACAAGGAGATGGGTACATGTCTGAAGCATACATAAATTAAAGGAAGTGGTGTGGAGATGTAGAACAATGGCATATTCAAATTCCCTCATATAGATATAGAAGCATAGAGGCACAACCAAGTGTAAAATAGTAAATCTAGGAATGAAATTATACATGAACATGTGGTAAAAATCTATATAGGAGCAAAGATGTACATACAGTGAGTCTAGAGTAGTAATAGTAGGAAAAAAAATTGTGTAGTGTAGGATGATCAATATCAAGACATAAAAAATGCTCAATATGTGATATAGAGTATAGAAATATATAACTTGATAATTAGAATTATGTGTAGGATGCTCCCAAATGGGAAAATGTGTAAAATGGGGAGCCTGTGTATATTCCCCTAGTAGGTAGATAATATACAATCTAGATCTATGTGGTGGACTTACATCCTGTAAGAGTCTATGAACACCTAAAAAGAATAAGTGAAATATTTATGTCTGATAAAATTGACCACACTAATAGAGATATCAAATGTAGTGCCTATCAAGTATACGAAATTTAAACATGGACATGCATACAATCTAAAATTTGTATTTTTTGAGTAAATATTTGAATGTTTTTATATTTTATGGATATAATCTATGTACAAATAACATGAAAATAAAAAAATATATAAGGATCAAGAATAAAGGAGGCTATGTAAAAGCATGGAGGAACATACTAACTGATGAGTATTACAACATACTCACTATCAAGGTGTCTTATATCAATTATAGGAAGAATGATCATGCATGATGTGTGAAAATGTATCTATGGTCTAGGAATTAGTTGTATTGATTGATCTATAGATGACACTTCCTATGGATTAGGGATAGGAATATGTGAAGTTGAGTCAACTAGCCTATGAAATATTGGGATCTTAGGACCTATATGTTAGAATATGTTGTAGTTATGTGGATGCTCTGTGTTGAGAACCTTGAGAACTCAATAACATTGATCTCATAATGAAGGAGGTAGAGAGAGGTTCTATAGAAATATAACATGTCTCTAATATTGGGGTATCTCTAATACGAGTCTCCATGGGAGATCATGTGTATGTGGTAACAATGTAAAAGTAAACCTCAGCTACATTGGTATCTCAACTAAAATCTATGGTGTACTAATAGAAACTATACTTAGGATTGTCGCTAGTGGTTATTATGTAACTACTTATGGGATAAGTAAAGGATACTCATATGGAAGGCCCTCAATTGTAACCACCATATTAACATGTACATACTTGAGGCATATGTGTATAGTGGATGGAATGGATCAAAGTTTTTATATCCATGGCTTACCTAATAACATGTCAAATGTGCTTGGACTAGGTACAACTAAGAACCTAGTGGCCACATGTGCTAGCCTAACTTATAATGGGACTACAATACCCCTAATGGATCTCTAAACATGTCTAATAAAACCATGAATAATTGTATCATTCATAAAAATTCCCTACTTTGAATAACCCAAATTTTATATAAGTGTAATAGTACACATGTTAATACTCAACCCATTGTCAACCATGACACTCTTAATATGATGATGATCAATGTAAGCTCGTACAAAGAGTACATATAAATATGAATCATCATTAAGAATATCGTACTCTAATAAAGTGATGAGAGGTCTAGATGTCAGTATAGTATGATATACACCAATGATATTATGTAGGGGGTCTATGTCCTTTATAGTAATGCTACTGGTGGATGTCCATGATATGTATAGTGAACACCTAAAGTGCCTATTGCCTCATTAGCTATATGTTTTGGAAATGGCCATGAGAATATTTTAATTTCCTTAGCTTATATTAGTTGAACTTTATGTGCCTCTATGGGTGTACCCACATCAATGATATTGGCCTCTATAAAATCTTATATCTTATGTCTTAAATTGATGCATCTACTTGTAGTATGGCTTGGTGGCCTATGATAATCACATAATACATTATAATAATAAATCTTTGGAATAGTCCTAGCCATATTAATATATTTTATGGGAGGGAGAGATATGACATTGCATTCCAATAGATGTTGTAAAACATGTGCCAATGATTCTACAAGATTTGTGAAAACTCTCCATAGAATAGCTAAAAAAAACCATACGAGGAGGTGGCTATGAATTTGTGTTAACTACGGCCTTTTGTTTATTCTTGTTTTTAGTGGGCCTTAATTTTTATGTCAGATTATTATAACTCTTATTAGTGGAATTTGATCTAGTTATGTACTTTAATTTTCCAATAGATAAATAATTGACTTCCCTTTATTTCATTGTATGGCATAAATCTATGAATGTTGGAAACTTCTTGAATAATATAGCTTCATACAATGTTAGTAGTAAACTTTGTTTTAATATGTCTTGGACTTATATATCTACCATGGGGATGGTCATCTTTTCCAATATATATTTATATTATAATACATATTTTTCTATAGGCTCATTATATTTTTGCTTAAGTTGAGCCACTTGAGCATATGAAACCTTACAACTAATGTTAATTAAAAAGCATGCCAATAACATATATGCCAGTGGATCAAATGTTGTAATGGATTTACTTTTAAGATAATATAACCACTATAAGTCATAGTCCTTTATATTTAATGGGAATAACTTGGTCAAGAGCCAATCATTGGACACATAGTCTAAACTTGTGTGAAATGATCATAGATGATGCTCTAGGTCACCAATACCATCATACAAAGTAAATTTGGGTGTCATAAATTTAGATGGAAAAGGATTTATCACTATGTTTTGTAATAAGGGTGAATGTAAAATAACATGAGAATCCAAGGCATGTGATGGCCAAATAACACCCTACTCAAGATGTAACACCTTAGCGTGTAGAGAATAGATCTCATGCATAAGGGATTGTACATTAGGAGAAGAAAAGTGTGTACTAGCCATAAGAGGTTTTGATACTATTGAAGGTTTCTATGTGAGAATAGGGTATGGTAGAATGTGAGTTACCCCCATAGCAGTTGTAATAATGTTAGCATCTAGGGGATTAGAAGATTGACCAGTAGTGGTTTTTCTCTTTATTTCCATTATGGCTCGTAAAATCTTTGCATGATCATGAGGATGTTCTTTAAGTCTATCTATAAAACTCTATAAGACCTCATCCTTATTAATTATAATATAATTTTTATCAAGGGGAGGGAGTGTTTCCTGAATTCCATCCTATGTATCATTATTGCCCTATTTATATTGCTCATGTTTGAATGAATTATCATTGAAATCCACATAATCAAGGTGTGAAGGATCAACTAAAAAAGATGTAAAAATTATTTTGTCTATGGTAAAACATCAATTAGAATGTGTATACACATAATATTTTAAACCTTTTATCAATTAATGATGGTTTTTTATCTTACAGGAACCCATCGAGTCTCAATCTCTCTAAGCACATGCCTTAATGGGTGCACTGAGAAAGGGGTGGGCAAACCATTGGTGTTTCATAGAATTATTGTCCATTTTACCACTTGTCTCCTAAAAACCATATCCCTAAGCTTTTTCTTCTCTATTATACACTCTTTAGTCATTGATCACATTTTATCCCCCTTTTCCTAGCTTTAAGACCCTTGCAGCAATTTATAGTACTAGGTTAACTAGGTTGATCTTGTACTATTTTAGGTCAAATTAATTTAGGGTATAGGTTGATTCTTGGCTGACCTAACCCATGACCTAGTGAATTTTTGTCCATAATAGTACTAGGTCAGCTGGGTCGACTCTATTAGTTGAAAATTTTGGAAGGGCTTAGGGTTAAATCTGCCTATATATAATATATATGATCATTTCACTGTTATTTAGAGAAGAGAAGAAGTAAGAACTAATTTGCATCTACTTATCCACCATTCTATTTGAATAAAAATTGTAGGGTTTCATACTTTATTTAGAGATATGGATCTTGTCTTATGGAGAAGTATTTTGGATGTATTGATAAGTTATGTAGCCTAGAGCTGATTTATCCTTGTCATCCTTATATACCACAACAAACTCTTGCAAAGCACCTTGGACAAGGGAGAGATTGAGGCTCAGTGGGTTCATCTTCAAAGGTAACTATTTCTAACTTTGTTCCTCTTTTATAAGGGTAGATAGATATGCATTTTTACTTCTCTTCCATGCATTAGGATTCCATATACATTGACATGAGTATACATATTCTATGCATGTTTACTTTTGTTGTTTATTACCCCCACTTTGTGCTATAAGCTTTGGTGAGCACTAGATTAGATTTTTACTTTACTTATTATTTTAGTGAATGTGAAAATATAAGACCTAATTAGGGTTATTGCATGATTGTTCTTCACTGGAGGCTTTGGAACCCTCCTTAGCATGTTTTATTATGGTAAGATATCCCTTAATTGGGTTTAGTGGATCCCCATATTAGTCATGTCCCTGATTATCTAATGTATCCCCAATCAGAAGTATAAGTATGATATATATTCTCTAAGTTAGGATCAATTTATAGACGTGATGCATTTTTGATTACATACATTCTGGTGAACCCAACATAAATCTAATCCTTACAAGTTTTATTTCACATTTTTAAATATTTTATCATTTTATTTATTATTTTTCTATATTTATTATACTAGGTCAACAGTGCTGGTATATTTTCTAATTTCTATGCTTAGGTTTAACACACAGTCACATCAAAATGACTATGTTTTATTTTTGAAAGTCTTCATCAGATACTGACTACTAGGTCAAATAAGTTGACACAATATAGGGTTTCACTTATAGACATGCTACTAGGTCAACCTAGTCAACACAAAACACTTCTAAACTTACAAAAAACATATGAGGTTGACACTACTAATATAGTATTCTTCACATTATTTAGCAAATAGGGAACAACAAAACTAGGCCGACCCAGTCAACATAGTTGGCAGAATTTACAAGTAAAAATTAAGGCACTTTAACAACAATCTCATTTTCATCTGCATCTTCCAAACCACCAAGGTTCCTTTATCTCTTTCTCTATCATCTCCATTATTCATAATAGTTTTATTTTTCATAGTTTTCAAGTTTTAAAATTGCCCTTAAACAACAAACTAAGTCAACCATATCAACCTAGTTCTGTATTCTATCTTCTATCTAAAAGAATAGGTCGACATTATCGATGTAGTTCTTAATAGACCTTTATTTTAATAGTATAGTAGAGACACTGTTGACTCTATTTTGTAATCTCTACATACATTTTCATCTGAATTGACACTATAATAGGTGTAAAATTTATAATTAACACTTATATGCTAGTAATTAGCTCACACTTCCACTTTCATTTGCTTACATGCTTAGAATATATCACATAGTCTAATTAGGTGATTTTTCAAAATACCATTTAATTTCACTATTTTTCTCTTTTTTCACACACTACCAAATCACATAATCTTAAAACTCATTTAAAAAATTGTCTACCCAAGGCCTACCTACTTGGATTTCATTACCAAGGGGGAAACCAACTTGGTTTTCTAGCCAAGTATAAACACACGGTTAATGGTATATATTGGTAAAGCACCCAACACCCTTATTGCTATGATGTGTGAAGTGAGGGGGTAAGCCCCAATACCAAGCCATTACCATTGCTAACATAGATTAATTTTAGCCTAAACATCCTAAAACCATCCATAGATTGCTTTTTAGTTCCTTATTTATAGCTAGTTTACTATCACACTTAAAATCATACTCTAATAATCTAACAACATTTAGGATGAACACTTAGTTAGAATTTACTTTCCAAGTTGATTGTTTTCTCTTTCCTCAATTATATGTTGTATTGTAAAAACTTGTAATGGCCAATGTTGGTGCAAGGTTTTATGTTGTGTGCCTTAATTGGATCATCCTCATTGACTCAATTGATTGTGTATTTATTTTCACTTCTTGCTTTCAAAAATACTTTAAAAATGTTTCTTATTTTAGTACACTATCATTCTATTTGAAATAGTCTCTTATAAACTATATATCTCCCATACCTATAGTACTGAGTCAACCTTGTGGACACAATATTATTTTCTACCCCTGAAGATATAGTACTAGGTCAACCTTGTTGACTTTATATCATTTTTACCTATTTTATATCTAGGTTATAGAACTAGGTTAACCCTATCAACTTTATATCCTTGTTTTCTTAGTTTTTTGACCTTGTTTTTAGTACTAAGTTGACCTAATTGACTCTGTACTCTTATTTGTCCTTTCATATTTCCTTGTATTTGAATCACTTTTTGCCTTATCTAGTCTCTCTCTTTCATCATGAAATTCCTATTTGAAGATAACATTGTGTTGAATTTAATAGATATAATGAGTCTTACCAACCCTCATAGGTTCTCCCATAAGTAGATTATGGCTCCTCTTCTAGATGAGATTAATTTTCATATAGTCACTCGCATAAAAACTATAAGACCCCTCCTCATTCCTCTTCACTTCATAATCCCCTCTTCTCACTTTAAGACCAACCTGAATTAGAGTATACACCTAAAATACTCTTCTTTATCTCCAAGTTTCCTCAACATCAAGGAAAGGACCCTTCTACCATTTACCATTTTATGATTAGTGGTCAAGCTAAAGAGCCTCATTCATTTTCTCCCACATTCTCACTAGATTAGGGGAAACTAGCTTCTTTTCTTCTCAACCTCTTCCCTCCATTTTGACCCCTTATAATGTCATGACTTCTTTTCTTTAACTTCCTCTAACTCCATGCCTAGTATTTCTACTAACATGGTAGGTTTTACATCTAGTGGGACTCTTCCAAGACCCACTCTCCTCAATTATTCCACTAGTGCATCATTTACTATCCATTGAAATGGGTACCTCTCATGTTGCTTCTTCTCATCCATTTACTAGTCCATATTTTTCCATAGAAGAAAAATTTTCTACTAATGCCTCAAATTCTAATAGCTCTTATCAACTCCTACTAACCCCTATAGTGGTACCCAAGCCACTACTTCCAATTCTAATGCTTCAAACAATGACAATAATTCAACTCAAACACATCAAATCTTATTAAAATGCCTTAATCAAATGAATGATTTTCAAGATAATAATGAAAGTTAAATGATGAAAATACAAAACCACCTTATCCATATTCAAACCCAACCTTAATAGATTTCATGGGGAATGTACAATCAAAATGTTCCCCCACATACTCTTTGAGATTCCCATGGTAATATTATCCCTCAACCTCCTCTTATCAACAAGACAATCAAACATATTCAAAATGAGCTTCTTACATCTCAAATTGCTAATATTGATATAGGAGGTATCACACCTACCATTTATTAAAATGGGTCAACTAATCCTACTCTTCATCTAAAAACATTTGGAAATCTATATAAAGATTATATCAAATTAAATACCTTTGCTACTATCAATCTATTAGCTAAAACTCTCATAGGTGATGCTTTAGATTTGTATAACCACCTTAAAACTCATTATATTACTAGTTTGGAAGATTTAGTAAATGCTCTAGTGTAATAATTTCAAACTAGTGATCTTACTAAGTACACCTTGTCCCATTTTATCAAATATAATCAACTTGAGACTAAAACTACCCAAGCTTTTGTTAAAAGGTGGAACAAATGTGAACATAACATGGATGATGATAACCTTTTCCATATCTTTACCAATGCTATTTTTCTAAAGTTGCAATATTGGGTCTAAACTCTCTCTCCTTATACCTTGGAAGAGGATATTGACCAAGTTAAATGTCAATATTTCCTTATGCATCAATTTAAGCCATCCCAACCTTTTGTGGGTACTCATATATTACTCAAGAAAAATAATCATCATGCTACCAATGATGGTGTCATAGACTCTTATGATACCATTCACATTATTTAAGCTATTGTTCCTAACCAATTTTTGAAACTAGTTCCCCCTTTTCACCATTTCACTAATCATAATTTATCTTCACCTAATAACATCAATGTTCACAAATCTTTATCCTCAGCCAAAATACTAAAACATCTACCTAGGCCTATACCATGAGAACTTGATCCTACTCATCCTATGAAATCTTGGTATGATCCCAATAAATTTTGTTGGTTTCATATTAGTTGGGGTCATTCTCATGAGACCTATAGGCAGCTTTATAATTTGGCTATGTATTTTCTTCTTGGTCCCAATTTTGACAATGATTCTATCATTCAAAAATGCTAACAAGCCTATGACATTGATTTCAAATCCCATGAAATAAATACTAAATCTCAAGCTTTGAATCAAGCTAATGATCATTTAGCCATCTATAAGATCCTCTTCTCAATCACTAAGATAACCAAGAAAATCCCACCCCTTCTACCTTTTGTCCATATTTGGCCCACATACCAAGCATGTGCCTAGTTGCTAAAGGTATTGAGGTAAAGTTGTTAATTGATAAATTAATTAAATGGTTGAATGAGCTCTGGATAGAATGATTGGACCAAAGAGACCATGAATTTCATAAAATTTTGAAATATTTTAGGTTCACTTGAATCATAATTTTTAAATTCTAAAGTTTGGTTCAAAGTTATAGAGACCCCATGAAGTGCTGTAAATAAGAATGGAAGCTCGTGATATCCATCTGGTCAACTCACTATCTAGAGCTTGTCTAGACATTTGGTTACCCAATCGAACAAAAGTTGAGTGGGCATTTTCATGGTGCTAGATCTCACACATGTGAACAAGTCAAGGAGAATTGGTCACATGGGTTTCTTAACATTAACCCTAGGTTATCATGCACCAATATTTAACTCATTTTCCTAAGCACAATAGAAGATCTAAGGGTTCAAAGTGGGCTCTCAATGTAAAAAAATTCTAAGTTTCCATACTTATCCAATTTTCAAAGGGTCCAAGTAGATCCGAGTGAGCATGTTGATGAGGTCATATCTCACATGTATGATAGTCTTAAGAAGAAACAATCATATGAGTCTATCGTTAGTAGATGCCTCCATTTATAGATTTACTTTGAAGAAAACCCACGGCAGTAGGTAGGGGCCGAATGGATACTGCTTCACACTATTAATAAATTGAAATATTACAAATACTTGTTTTAATTTCTAATTCTCAAGATCCTTCAAAAAGGGCAAGAGAAGAGCATACTCTTGAAACAAGCCTACTAGATTTCTAAAGCTTAAATTTTTTGATGCAAACTCTATGGAGAAGAG
Organism: Torreya grandis; assembly: GCA_037957365.1. NCBI lineage: Eukaryota > Viridiplantae > Streptophyta > Pinopsida > Cupressales > Taxaceae > Torreya > Torreya grandis. The sequence goes on from JARHVA010005951.1 coordinate 238,660, forward strand.
GCCTATATATAGTATTTTGGGAGGTCTACTCGAAATCTCTGTCAGGGTAGTGTCATGTCCCATCATACTTTACAGCATAAAAGTTAATCTACAGGGAAATGATGTTGGATGCATTGGATGATGATGATGTTTGGTTAGGTGGGTCCAACATTTGCTTCTGCTTCAGTCAGTAAGTCATCTTCGCTGATTGGATTGAAAAGACATCTGAGCTGGAATGTACTGGAAAGATGCTAGTGTTGGGGTCCAGCTTCGCATGCATGATATCGTGGAGTGATATAAAAGTAAGATTCCTAGTCTAGCTATCTACGAATCATGGTATGTACAATAGTGTCTTGATCATGGTTTCTCTTCATGAATATAGTGTGGGCCATACCTGGCAATCCACTGGTATAGATGTTCATTAAATGGAGACCTAATTTTTATCAGCCATGTCCACAAAGGATGCTTTAGTAATTCAGTGAATTGGTGATACAAAAATTCACTATTTAATCTTTCAATATAGATGACTCTAGAATTTTGGTGGTGATTTGCCCAGATAGTAGCTGCTAAAGACATTTGTAGATCTTGTCCTCCTGCATAATAAATCCTTGTATATCTTAGATGCAACCCTTCACGTAGAATTTGTTCTTGGACAAGGATATTCAAAGAAGGAAATCCTTGGTTATAGATTCTGGTTAAGTTAAAACCAGGAATGGGTTGGTGTATTAATGTAGCTGGAGGATTTATTCTAAGCCAATCTATAATAATGTTATCAGTACCTTTGATGTGTTCTATTGAAAAATTAAATTAGTTAAAAAATAATTTCCATCTAACATATTTACCGTGACCATCTTTCCGACCATGATCCTTTCCTTTAAAGGTCAGAAATCTAGTACAGTCGGTGATTACAACAAAGTGAGGTAAATGGAGAAGTTTTAACATGAACTTCTTGAGGCATTTCTTCATAGCATAGATTTCTTTATCAAAAGAAATCCATTTAAGAACATCAGTACTAAAAACTCCACTAGTGAATTTGCAAACAAATTCCTTATTATTATGTAAGTAAATAAGTACTCCCCCATGCAATATCGGAGGCATCAGTATAAACCTTCATTTGGTCAGATTTTGGGATATAAAGTGATGGGAGCAAAGCAACTATGGATTTGATCTTTTGGATAGCCGTTGTATGTTTTTCTTCCTAGCAAAAATCTTTTCTCTTCTGGAGAAGTTCTTGAAGTATGAACCTGTCTTCACCAGAATTATGATAAAAACTATTTAAATAGTTAAGCAATCCCAAAAATGTTTGAATCTTAGATTTATCTAGATTTTTTAGAAAACTTATGACCTTCTCTTTAATATGTGGCTGTGTCTACAGTCTAGAATCTCAGACCACCATTCCCAATAAATTACATTCAGTCTTACATAACTAAATCTTTGTTTTTGAAAGTATGATTCCTGCATCCTGAGCCAACTAAAAGAACTTGGAGAGATGAGTAAAATGGTCAGTAAGAGAATTACTAAAAATCAATATATCATCAATATATACACATAGAAAGTTAGAAGTGCCTTGGAATATCTTATCCATATGTGCTTGATAATATGCTAGGGCATTCATCAAGACAAAAGGCATCACTGTCCATTGAAAATGGCTGAATGGGCAACTGAATGCTATTTTTCCTTGTCAACTTCTTTGACTCTGATCTGATAAAAGCCAAATTTGCAATCAAATTGAGAGAAGTATTTACATGAAGCAACTTTCTCCAATAAATAGCTTTTATTTAGAATCAAATATGGAAATGGTTGTGCGATAGCATTTAATGGTCGATAATTGATGACCATTCTTTTCTTTCCTCTTTTTTGCTTAGAGTGTTTATTAACCATAAAGGCATAACAATAGAAAGGGGAAGTTGATTTCTCAATGAAACCATTAGCCTCCAATTCTTTGATTTGGAGTTCCATATCAAAAAAACCCTGAGCTGGTATTGGGATCTTTTTTCCAATCTTCATGTGTTTACCTTCGAGGAGTTTTATGTCCATCTCAGGCATAGATTTTGACCAAAACTACTGAGGGTTATCAGAATAGATAGTGGCTTTAATCTTTTCTCCTAGTTCTTGGATTTCAGCTGGGATTATTATTTTTGGTATTTGAGTCATTGAACTTGGAAATTATTCAGTGGCATAGATGAGACGAAGTATTCTAAGCCTTTCATTCTCTATTGTGAACATGATACTCTTAGTGGTAAAACCATAGGGTGAGTATCTATCAATAAAGGCACCGCCTGGAAGAATATCTACAGGCATTCTATCTAAAGCAAAAAAGTTAGCATGGAAGATTTTGTCTTGAATCCTAAGGGTCTAGTGATGCTTATATTTGTTACAAATAAAACTATTCCCTTGGACATCTAGGCTATTATAAGCCAGGGCATCATCCAATGTCTTCCAATCATGGATGAGTTGTGATTTTGCAAAAGAGAGAGAAGCTCATGTGTCTATATGAGCATCTACTAATCTGCCATTGATTTTTAAGGTGATGAACTGGGTAAATTTTCCATTAATCAGCTAAGTTAAATAAGCTAGTTGTGGAATTTCTAAGGGAGGAATACTAGTACATACCTGTTTTTGTCTCCCTAGATCCTGAACAATGGATTGTTCAGTGTAGATGTCTTCATTTTTTGGTTCTACTTATTCTTCTTCCTGGATATTACTACATTTACCTAGGCAGTAATCTTGGTCTGAGTAGAAAGAGATTTCTACTTCATCCTCTTCTTTATCTTTTGTGGGAAATAATATATCCCACTGTGGCTCAATCTTTGGTGCTAGTATTTCTCTTGGGAAGTCTTTACTGGTGAACTTATTTTTAATCCAAGAGTTGCTAGGTTTGAATGAGCTCTAAAATTGTAAAAGAGGATTCTGAGGTCTTTGCAATGTTGGTGGCATCTTTGGCATTGAGGGCTATCTCCCTCTAGATGTTGCTTCTCCTCTAGAATATTCTCTTCCTCTAGGTTTCTCTGGTCTTTCTGGTAGTTCTTAGTGATGTCTAGACTAGGTTCCATGTGCTTCATAATGTATCTATGAATAAACATGGTGTCGTGGTTGATACCATGGGCATTTCATGTTGGTTAGCAGTTGTTCCAAGTCATCGGCTAATGACTCATGAGCATTTACATCATCATAGTCTTTTGAATTGCCTTTGAGGTGATCATCTAGAATTGGTTCATACATGTCATCCTATAGGTAGAGGTCTTCATCAAAATCAACAATATCCCACCATGTTGCTATGTTGGAAGTAAAGACAGCTTTGACTACAAGATTTTTTAAATGACATTGAGGAGCGATATGGCTAGGTTTGCAATAGATGTATCAAATAGGCTGTTTGGATGGAGGACGAGGAGTTCATCATTTTTTGAGGAAATGATGAGGAGGTGCATAAGAATGCTTATGAGGAAAGGAGTGACACTGGAAAGATAGGTGATTGTGATGCTACTTTTATTGTTTATGTGGCTGTACAAATGGTTGATAGCCAAATAGGGTTATTTAAAATAGTTTGATGCATTCACCAAATAGTTCAGAGAATTGGCATATGAAAGCAAGTGTTCCTCTTCCACTGAGATTAAGATCAAGTTTCTGCATGCCCTTCCATATAATCTTATTGATAGGGTTATTTATTATATTGATCTTAAGGGACTGACAATTGAAGATCTCTCTCTCTCAGATGTGACTGATTTCTCTAAACAATAAGCTATGTGTTTAGTCTATGAGACTAAATCTATCCAAAAACTCATCAAATATCAAGCTTCTCAAATTTCTCCCGCATTTCTTGAAATAACCCCATTTAGCTGTCAGCCATTTATATAGCCACATAAACAACAAAAGTAGCATCACAAGTGCCTATCTTTCCAGCATCGCTCCTTTCCTCGTAAGCATTCCTAGGCACCTCCTCATCATTTCCTCAAAAAATGATGAACTCCTCGTCCTCCATCCAAACAACCTATTTGCTACATCTATCACAAACCTGGCCATATTGTTCTTCAATGTCACTGCAAAAATCCTTGCAGTCAAAGCTGTCTTTACTTCCAATGCATAGCAACATGGTGGGATATTGTTGATTCTAATGAAGACCTCTACCTACAGGATGACATCTATGAACCAATTCTAAATGATCTCCCCATGAAGGCGATTCAGAAGACTATGATGATGCAGATGCTCTCAAGTCATTAGCCGATGACTTGGAATAATCACTAACCAACATGCAACACCCATGGTATCGACCATGACACCATGATTATTCATAGCTACATTATGAAGCACATGGAACCTAGTCCAGACATCACCAAGAACTAACAAGAAAGACTAGAGAAACCTAGAGGAAGAGGATATTCTAGAGGAAAAGGAACATCCAGAGGGAGACAAACCTTAATGCCAAAGATGCCACCAACATTGCAAAGACCTCAGAATCCTCCTTTGTAATTTTAGAGCTCATTCAAACTTAGCGACTCTTGGATTAAAAATAAGTTCACTAGTAAAGACTCCCCAAGAGAAATACCAGCACCAAAGATTGAGCCACAGTGGGATATATTATTGCCCATAGAAGATAAAGAAGAGGATGAAGAAGTAGAAAGCTCTTTCTACTTAGACCAAGATTACTACCCAGGTGAATGTAGTAATCTCCAAGATGAAGAAGAAGTAGAACTAGAAAATGAAGACATCTACACTGAGCAATCCATTATTCAAGATCTAGGGAGATAAAAACTAGTATGTACTAGTATTCCTCCCTTAGAAATTCCACAACCATCTTATTTAACTCAGCTGATTAATGGAAAATTTTTCCAGTTCATCACCTTAGAAATCAATGGCAGATTAATAGATGCTCACATAGACATAAGAGCTTCTCTCTCTTTTGTAAAATCACAACTCATCCATGATTGGAAGACATTGGATGATGCCCTAGCTTATAAGAGCCTAGATGTCCAAGGGAATAGTTTTATTTGTAACAAATATAAGCATTAGTAGACCCTTAGGATTCAAGACAAAATCTTCCATGTTGACTTTTTTGCTTTAGATAGAATGCCTGTAGATATTCTTCTAGGCGGTGCCTTTATTGATAGATACTCACCCTATGGTTCTACCCCTAAGAGTATCATGTTCACAATAGAGAATGAAAGGCTTAGAATAGCTCGTCTCATCTATGCCACTGAACAATTTCCAAGTTCAATGACTCAAATACAAAAAAGAATAATCCCAGCTCAAATCCAATAACTAGGAGAAAAGATTAAAGCCACTATATGTTCTGATAACCCTCAGTAGTTTTGGTCAAAATCTATGCCTGAGATGGACATAAAACTCCTCGAAGGTAAACACATGAAGATTGGGAAAAAGATCCCAATACCAGCTCAGGATTATATCGATATGGAACTCCAGATCAAAGAATTGGAGGCTAATGGTTTCATTGAGAAATCAACTTCCCCTTTTTGTTGTTATGCCTTTATGGTTAATAAACACTCTAAGAAAAAAAGAGGAAAGAAAAGAATGGTCATCAATTATCAACCATTAAATGCTATCACACAGCCATTTCCATATTTGATTCCAGATAAAAGCTATTTATTGGAGAAAGTTGCTTCATGTAAATACTTCTCTCAGTTTGATTGCAAATTTGGCTTTTATCAGATCAGAGTCAAAGAAGCTGACAAGGAAAAAATAGCATTCAGTTGCCCATTCGGCCATTTTCAGTGGACAGTGATGCCTTTCAGCTTGATGAATGCCCTAGCATATTATCAAGCACATATGGATAAGATATTCCAAGGCACTTCTAACTTTCTTTGTGTATATATTGATGATATATTGATTTTCAGTAATTCTCTTACTGACCATTTTACTCATCTCTCCAAGTTCTTTTAGTTGGCTCAAGATGCAGGAATCATACTTTTAGAAACAAAGATTCAGTTATGCAAGACTGAGTGTAATTTCCTCAAAATGGTTGTCCGAGATTCTAGACTATAGATATAGCCACATATTAAAGAGAAGGTTCATACTTCAAGAACTTCTCCAGAAGAGAAAAGCTTTTTGCTGGGAAGAAAAACATACAACAGCTGTCCAAAAGATCAAATCCATAGTTGCTTTACTCCTAGAACTTTATATCCCAAAATCTGACCAAATGAAGGTTTATATTGATGCCTCCGATATTGCATGGGGGGAGTACTTGTTTGCTTACATAATAATAAGGAATTTGTTTACGAATTCGCTAGTGGAGTTTTCAGTATTGATGTTCTTAAATGGATTTCTTCTGATAAAGAAATATATGCTATAAAGAAATGCCTCGAGAAGTTCATGTTAAAACTTCTCCATTTGCCTCACTTTGTTGTAATCACTGACTGTACTAGATTTTTGACCTTTAAAGAAAAGGATCATGGTCAAAAATATGGTCACAGTAAATATGTTAGATGGCAAGCATTTTTTAACCAGTTTAATTTTTTAGTAGAACACATCAAAGGTACTGATAACATTATTACAGATTGGCTTAGCAGAAATCCTCCAACTACATTAATGCACCAACCCACTCCTGGTTTTAACTTGACCAGAATTTATAACCAAGGATTTCCTTCTTTGAATATCCTTGTCCAAAAACAAATTTTGTGTTTAGGGTTGCATCCAAGATATACAAGGATTTCTTACGTAGCAGGACAAGATCTACAAATGTCTTCAGTAGCTACTATCCAGGCAAATTGCCACCAAAATTATGAAGTTATCTATATTTAAAGATTAAACAGTGAATTTCTATATCACCAATTCATTAAATTACTAAAGCATCCTTTATGGACATGGATGATAAAAATTAGGTCTCTATTTAATGAACATCTGTACCGGTGGATTGCCAGGTATGGCCCACACCGTATTCATGAAGAGGATAACCATGATGAATAAACTGTTGTGCATACCATCATTCGTAGATAGCTGGAGTGGGAATCTTAATTTTATATCACTCCATGATATCATGCATGCGAAGCTGGACCCTAGCACTGGCACAATCTTTTATTTTTCAAGCGGCCAAGATTGGATATTTGACAAGAATGCTTAAAACTTACTTGACGATGATCACACAAGGCTAAATAGATGACAGGTTTAATATTACTAGGAATCAAAGGAGTTATATGTATTTTAATAAGGCCAAACTGTACAAATTTCACATCTTCATGTGACCTGATATAATTGATCTCTGGTTCAAGTAACAAAGATAGCAAATTGGTTTGGAAACTCTTCTTTGGCTTGTAAATAAGGGTTAACTCAATAGATTTGATTTGAGGTTTGACAAAAGACATATATGTAGAATTATATACAAATTTAGATTTTAAAAGTTCATATTTCTTATATACATGTGAAGCCTTGATAGCTGGAGGTTTGTACAGACTATTTTCCTTTTCAAGATTTTCTTCAGTGATCTCAATATCTGGACAATCAGATATTTGTTCAGGAATGAAAGAAGGGAGTTCGTAGGTTCCTTCTAACTCAGATTCATTCATAATTTATTTTGTGGAGGTGGTTTGGGCTTTTTTGAATTCCATAGTAAAGAGATTTGAGGTCTGTAAGTGAGAAAATTTTGGTAAGGGAAAAAAGAGAATGCAGAGATAAAAAGGCCTATGACAATTTTAAAAATGGCCAGAGACTCGATGCAATAAACTTTCCCAGAGAAATTTTTTCAAAGCAGAGAACTCAAAAAGTCAAAACTAGAAATTCTTACAGATCAACCAATTCTTCACAATAGCCAACAACTTGGCTCTGCTACCAATCCTTTATCGTCAGTAGATGCCTCCTTCCTTTACAAATTTACTTTGAAGAAAACCTGTAGCAGTAGGCATGGGCTGAATGGATACGGCTTCACACTATTAATAAAATGAAATATTACAAATACTTGTTTTAATTTTTGATTCTCAGGATCCTTCAAAAAGGTCAAGAGAAGAGCATACTCTTGAAACAAGCCTACTAGATTTCTAAAGCTTAGAAATTTTTTGATGCAAACTCTATGGAGAAGAGGCCTATATATAGTATTTTGGGAGGTCCTACCCAAAATCTCTGTCAGGGCGGTGTCATGTCCCATCATACTTTACATCATAAAATTTAATCTACAGGGAAATGTTGTTGGATGTGCTGGATGATGATGATGTTTGGTTAGGCAGGTCCAACATTGCTTCCACTTCAGTCAGTAAGTCATCTTCACTGATTGGATTGAAAAGACATTTGAGCTGGAATGTACTGGAAAGACTATTTTTTACTCTAGTTTATATGTACCAAGTTTTAGCTCACACATTGTAGCATAACAAGAGATATACATGGGAAATGTTGGATCCTAATATAAAATTTTCTAAATTTCCATAATTAGTTATTTTAGCCCATACTATCATCAAGATGTCATGTAGGATCATATGAACCAGTCGAATTCAACATTTTACAAAAGCATGTAGAAAAATCAAATGGCTAGCAGATCAAAAGGGTTTGTTCCTTTCAGTCTTAGGTCCATCCTTTGTAAGTTTGGTACCCCCATGATCTTCACACATCAAATTATAAAATTGAAAAGTTGGTGAAGAAATGATAGACATCCACATGAACATCATTTTTAAGAATCACAAAGTGATCATTTAGATCTAAAATCCTTAGCAAGAACCTAAGAAGGAACATGTGGTTGATAAGTTTTAAGCACACAGGATCTTGAAGTAAGTCAAATGGTTAGTGAATACTAGGAAGAAATGATATATTGAGTTCAATGTAGTGGGTCCCAAAGATCTATGATCTACATTTAATCAAATCTTAAAATCCAATGGTGTGAAATAAAGTCAAAAAGGTCAATAATTTGAGGTAGTTTTAACAACCAATAATAAAGGAGATGAGCTGGAAGGTTTGATTAAATTTGATAAAGAAAAATGGACTTGACTCAAAAACTAGATCCAAAAGACTTAAACTTGAGCCTAGCTTGAGTTGGTAGAAAAAGAAAAGGAAAGGAGCTCGATGTGGACTCAAATAAGATCTGATATTGAATAGAGTGCCCTATATATGTAAAACTATAGGAAAACCAAGATCCTTAAATTAGTTTTCACCCATTGTTATCTTAGTCTAGGATCTAAAGCACAGAGAAAATATTTGATTATGAAGAGATCATCCCAAGTCAGTCCCTTGACAAACCACTATTCAAAATAGGCATGACATGTCCCTCATAGATATAATTTTTTTCCTCTTGATGAGATCTAGTGGAGGATCAATAGATCAGAACTTGGGTATTTGGAAAGTAGTTGGAGCATTCACTTTTAATCAGATCATGACTTACCACTTTTGGTAAACTCTTGTCTTCTAGTATAGCCTACTAAAAATAGAATGATTTGGAGGCTTCTAAGAAAATCACAAGAAACATAGTTTGGAGCTAATAGCTCATTAATTATCATGAACAATGTACTTACCCCTTTCTCTCTCCTCTCACCGCTTCTCCTATATTAACCCTTTATTTCCATTTTGTAAGGGGTTATAAGATTTTAGACTTCTTTTGTCTTTCTAAGAGATGGGACATTCATTGAGATATTACAAATTACACTCATCTTGATTAGGCTTGACCCTATCAAGCATTTTTAAGAACTACCTCTTAATACAATAGGATTTTTTTTGCCTATATTTTTCCTTGAATCTATGTTTGGCAAGTTGTGTGAAGGATAATCTTCCTCATCTATTGTCCTTATTTCTAAAATTATTTAGGGAATTTTCAATTATTTTTATAGGTCTAGATTAGTGTTCCATTCTAAATCTCTTCTATGAAATAGTTATACAAATTAGCTTTATCTTAAGGTTGTGTAAGCTAGTACTATCCTCTACTAATCTAGTGTGGGTTTAAGCTTATGGGAGTTTCCCTCTTCAATTTGGTGCATCACTTGGTTAAATTTCTTAGGAGCCCTTACTCTCTTTCTAACCCTTTTTTCATGAAGCATTAGGCTTAGTTTTAGTCTTAGGTGAGCATCAAAGAGGAAGCTAGCCTACTCTAGAGGTTCAACCCAACATAGGTGACCCACAACTTGGGGTTGTCCCAACTTTATAGGATCAATTGGAGAGAGCATGAAGAACCCTATCCAAGGGTGTGAATTGAACCCATGATAATTTTTGGGATGCCCAATGGGACTAGGGTCTAGAAAAAGTAGTGGAAGGATTTTTTGTGTTATTATTCTAGATATTAGCTTTTGGAGGCATTCTGACAAACATCATTGGTGACTTTGAATATCCATTAGTTGGTTTAAGCATCCTAGGTGCCTAATCACCATCATTTGGTATGTACAATCACCACCCATCTGATTAAAATGCATGTTCATTCATTCCTTATCCTTCATATCAAGTTATCAATATTCATGGCTTAACCCTAAGTGGTCATTAAAGTTTAGTATAATAGCTATATAATAATTCTTATCAGCCATATAGCAAGATTATAAACCCTCCATATCAACCTACTTCCCCTCTAGTCAACCTTGTCAAGCCTCACCTAAATCAACTAAGGAACATGAAGTCCTATGTCAATGAACCAAATTGTTTCATACCCTTTATTGTGAAAACCCCCCTCCCATACCCATTCAAGAAATGGAGGAGACCATGTTCCCCTCATAGAAACTAATCAGGGAAGGTATAAAACATAAAAGGGAAATGTTAGTTGAGAAGGTCCAAGAACTAGTATTAATAAAAGAAGGACTAATTGTGCAAGAGATGAATAAAAAAGCCATAGCTTAGCTCAATGAACTTGGTATATAGGAGTTTCAATACTCTCCCTCCGTCCCTCATAAACTACCTAAAGAAGACAACACAAATGTCTATGATGAAGAGGTCATAATAGGTAGTCCACTTATTTCCAAAAAAAAGGAGTCAGGTTTTAATCTAAATTCTTGGTATGGCTTTGGTATTTTATAACCCAAAGATATGGCTAAGAGTAGGGAAGATTTTATTTGGTGCTAAGAAATTCCATCTGCTATGGCTATAGATGGAAATGAGTAAGATGTAGAGATTGATATAGTCAATAAATCAACTAACCATGTTGGAGAGGTCATAAATGAGCATGAGAAAAAAATAGAGGAAAAAGAAGATCAAGATGAAGTATGGCAACAACTATATTATGAATTCATAGATCAGGTAGAGGTTATAAACTATACTATACCTCATCCATAATGTGAAGAGGAACTCATCCATTAGGTGGATGGTGCTAACCAATCTCAAGATGAGATATTCTTTGAAGGTAGTATCTGTTGTTCCCCAAATATGTCACTCATTTTTGGAACAACGTATGAACTATTTTGGCCCTGTAAGACCAAAATTGTCTCTTCCCTTTCCAAAAATTTGTTCTAAGCTTTCAAATTCCCCATTTTTCAAGCTTTTTTAGTAAAGGGATTAGTAGGTTCAAGGGTTCAAAGTCTTTTTCACTTTGGTTCAATCAAAAGGGGTCTGTTGGCAAGCATCAAAACAAGGATTGAACCATTGAACCTTTTTGGTTTAATGGGTTTAATGGGTTCAAAGGTTCAACATCATCAACAAGAGCTAGGTGCATTTGAAAATGTTCAAAGTTTAACCATTCCAAAGGTACAAAGGCCACCTCAGTTAAGAAAAGAAACACGCATAAAGGAAAGAGTAAGGCGGATGCTACCAAGTGTCATCTATCAAGCTCCATTAAACTTTATTTCTAAGAATTGGTAGATGATGCCATGCATCCCATTCAAATCTTGAAAAAATCCTCCAAGTGTTGAAATCTATAGTCCCTTCCCTTTGCTTCACTATTTTGAGCAAAGACCATGGTGGGCCCTAGGGGTGAGTGACTAAATAAAGCAAAGGCTACCACGTGTCTACATCCATGCAACTATTATAGGGTCCCTTTTTGATAAAGATTCTACCAAAATTCCATAGAGGGTGACAAGTGGCAATTTTGGAAGGTTTTACTTTGTTTTCCTAAGAGCAATGGACCATGCCACATGTCCCATGTAGAGAGTGGTGGAGGCTGACAAGTGTCATTATCTGTGAGAGCCCAACTAAGCCCCAAACATTTATATGATGTTGTAAAGTCTCAAGAAGGCAGATGATGCCACATGTCTCTAGTAATATTCAATAGAAGATGCCATGTATCACTTGTTTAAAGTAGAAGAAGGTGCCACATGTCAAAGGACAGAGCACCTTGCAATGCAAAGGCATGCATGAAGCCAAGGAAAGGATTTCCTTTGGATAAATTATCTGAAGGAAATAAAGGGATACCCAAAGAAATTCAAAGGATTAAGGCTAGAAGGAAGACAAATCAAGAAACAAACAAAATAGTCCAAGTGGTGAAGGAAGGTGTTGACTCAAGGAGTTACTCTAGCAGTTGACATAGTGTCTATGAATTGGTCATCAAGAGGTGCAAATAGTGAATGATGCGACCCATTTTTATTCACTTTGCATTAATGAGCAAACAAGACATGTAAATGCCTTAAAAGGAGTGGTCTTATTTGTAGACAAATAGTGTGGCCTATGTTCTAAACCCCTGAAGTCAAAATAGGGGCCGACACAGCATTATCTATCAAGTAGCTTCCTCTTCCCAATGCTCAGAATGCACATGGGCCATTCCATGGAAAAAAAGTACCAATCCTTGCGTAGTTGCTATAAGATTGTAATATCTCTCATTTGTAAAGGAGATCTTCCCCTTACTAGAAGTGAAACTCTGCCCAAATTGAAAGGCATTACTGAGACTTTGAGCTCAAATTGTAGTTCATATTTCTTTGATTAAATGAGAAAGCAAGTTACTTGCAGACTTTGTGTTGTTATAGCTTGTGCTACTTTAGGAGATTGTTCTTATGTATGTCTTTTGAAATATTTCTTGTTTATTTGATTTAACAAGTAGAACTAGTGGAAGTAAGCAGGAAGGTGTCTTGAAACTAGTTACTTTCAGACTTTGTGCTGATAAAATTGTTTTCAGTGTGTTTAGTGTGTGTTTTTCTTTTCTATTTCTGTGTAAAGGACCTTGGGATGACTTTATGCCCCCATTGTTCCTCATATCTCACTCTTGGGCAGTCAAGGTGGAGACTTTGTGCTACATCTTAGATTGCTGGTTATTCTATACTCTGTTACTAGTCGCTTGTTACCAGAAAGAGACTTATTGTTTGCAAGAACAAGCACTTCTGAAAGAAGAGAAGTGCCTTTTGTCACTTCACTAGGATTTCTACTATCCAAGAAGGGATCTGATATCTTAGCTAAATGTTACTTCTGGAAGAAGAGAAGTGCCATCACTAATCACCTAGTATTTCTCCTTTGTTTTTCAACATCATCTGTGAAAAAAGAGAGATGGATGGTTTATCCCACCCTTATGTCTTACTTTCTGCATATATTTATAGTATATAGCCTCCACATATTTAATAGGGAACCTCCCCTTGATGAGAGGAGAGATTTGTCTCTGGTTGATGTAGTAAAGCTGCATACCTAGATGACCAATCTTCCTATGTTGTGGTGATAGGAACTATTTTGGTCACCAGTTAGTTGGTCGACAAAATATTCACCCAACAGTTTTTGGTGACTCCACTAGGGACACAATAATTTTGTGCAATTTAGAACCTCAAGTTTCACATTGAGACATCACCTGTGTCTTACCCATAATCATTATAACCCTTATCCATTACAGACTCTAGCGACTCCATTCCATGTCTTACCCATTATCATTATAGCCTTACCATCTTCCTCCACTTCTGTTATTTTATCTAGTCTATAAAACTAGAGATGCTGGGAAAGAGTGCACATTTTGAAGCCTCAAGCTGAAGTAGGGCCAGTCATTTTCCATTTTTGTTCTAAAAAACTAGCCACTCCACCCAGATTTGTTATCCCTATTTTTTATAATTAAATCATGGTGGTTCGAGGCCCCTGGGGTAACTCTTTTGACCCACTCAACTTGACTCCACCTCTACATGAACTCCCACGTAGTTCAAGAAAGAATTTCCACAAATTCTTTGGTGATGGGATATTTCACCCTAATGAACACATTGCAGCCTTCAACATAGCCTATGGTGTGATAGGGGTGGAATTAGAAGATGTGCCGGTCAAGATTTTTGTGGAGACACTACAAGGTGCTGCTATAGAATGGTTCTACCATCTGCAAGCTAGGTCAGTGACTAACTAAGATACACTTAAAGCCAAGTTTGAAGCCAGATTCAAGCCTGCAAAAGATGCACATACTTTGCTAGCCCAACTCACTCAGATGAAGAAGGAACCTCATGAGCCTATGAGGGATTTTATTGCCAGGTTCAACAAGTTGAGGCATAGGATTCCCATGGTCTCCCAATCTGACATCTCAAAATCTCAAATGCTTTTTCATCAACTCACAACTGCCTAAAGTGAGTTTCCTATTGAGACAGAGCTAGACACATAGACCTTGAGGTTGCTCAAGACTTGGCTACTGAGCTAGAAGATGACCTTATCTTGGCAGGAAAGATAATGAGAGATCCTAACAGAGGTAAATCCTCTTCATCTTCTGAATACTCACCCACAGCCACCACCGACCCAATAATACAAAAGCTAGAAAATGAACTGCTAGCCTTGAAAAGGCAAATGGCCTAAAGTATGTCTACTCCTCCTAATTAGGATATGCCAAGGAGGGCATTTTAGAATCAGCCATATCAAGGCAATGCTGCCAGAAGTCAAGGGCAACCAAATTGTCTTCCTTCCCCATAGAGGAACCTTGCCCTTGAAGCACCTCCAACCAACTCAGTAGTTGGATATTTGGAAATAGAACATGTTTCCTATATCCAACCTAATTTCAAGCAAGAAAATGGTGCTAATCTCTTCAAGGAGGATCTAGAAGAATCAGCTGGTGACTCCCACATTGGTTTCCTGAATTACTAGGATGAACCCAAAAGTGAAGGTGAAGCAGTTGAAGGATCATACGCAACATTCATTAGGTCTGAGAATCGGTCAGCCCAGCAAGCTGATAAAGAAAGAACAGAGGAATGAACTCAACCTGCAATTCCAATTGCTAAGCAGGGAACCACTCTACCTTTCTAGTCAAAGGGCCCAGTGATTGCCAAGAAAGTAAGTACATCGAACATCTCTACACATTCTACTTCAAATTTGCAAACTAGTCCTCCCCCTCCCAAAAACCAAAAGGATGAACTCCCATCCTCTCTTCCAAGCTCATCTCGGCCATTTGACATGATTGATCATGTTAAGAAATCCAAAATTCAAATGACTAAGTTTGAATCCCTGCAAGCCAATCCTAAGCAATTGGACATTAATGGAGAACCAGGTGTGGAACTGTCTGAGGAAAAAATTGTGGTCACCCAAATGTCGGCCCCTATAGCTCAAATTCTGTTTGAGCCTTTAGTAGGGCAATTATTTCTTGACCACAGAGGCTGCTCATGTCTCAGCTAATGAAAGTCCTGTAGCTAGAAATCTAGGATTTAATCCAAATCAAGCATCAGAAGAATTGGTAGGGTGCAGTACAAATCAAGAAGGATCTTCCATCTTTGATGAAGAGAAATCTAATAGAAGATCATCTTCTAATGATGCTTGGATCCTAGAATCTGATGGCAAAAATTCTTCCACTCATGTTGGATGCAGATCTCTATTGCTAGGATTGAAGATTACTCAAGATGAAGATATTGAACTCCTTCACACCAAAGGAGATGCTGAGCTGATGGTTTGTCAGGGGTCTAATGATGACAATCAAAATATGTGCTAGACTGAAATAGTAGAATAGCAAGCTATGGTGGTGGACCATACTACTATACTCCAAAATCAGCAAAAGGAGCCCTTCACCAAGAGATCAAGGAGTTATGGTTTTTAAATTAAAGACCACGTCCTACCATGGAGAAAGAAGAAGAAAAGGCCAAGAGGAAGACACAAAAAATTGGTTTTCTGGTGGAGAGCTCCATTCACCCATCACCATTTCTAGGGGGAAAATGTTTTCCTACTGAGTTTACCAGGATGGCATCCCCTTTCATTGTCCCATGATGAGCAGAATCTGAAGTACTTCAATTCTTGAAGTATTAAGTAAGTTCACCTATACATATGTATATTTGTATAGTTTATGTCTCTACTTTGTGTTGTTCACTTTCATTTTTTGGAGCCTTTCTTTTTGGGTAACATGACTCCATAGACCTAATGGCACACTTCAAGGCACCAGAGATTTTGGTTTCTACTCCCCTCAGCTATTCCAAGTTTTCATCTAAAGGAAGTTCCCCAATATGGAGCCAACTATTGTTCCCCAAAAATGTCACTCATTTTTGGAACAAAGTATGAATTATTTTGGCCCTGCAAGACCAAAATTTTCTCTTCCCTTTCCAAAAATTTGTTTTGAGCTTTAAAATTTCCCATTTTTCAAGATTTTTTAGTAAAGGGATTAGCAGGTTTAAGGGTTCAAAGGCTTCTACACTTTGTTTTAATCAAAAGGGGTCTATTGGTAAGCATCAAAACAAGGATTGAACCATTGAACCATTAAACCTTTTCAGTTCAATGGGGGTTCAATGGGTTTAAAGGTTCAATGTCATCAACAAGAGCTAGGCACATTTTAAAAAGTTCAAAGTTCAACCATTCCAAAGGTTCAAAGGCTGCCTTAGTTAAGAAAAGAAATGCACATAAAGGAAAGAGTCAGGCAGATGCTACTAAGTGTCATCTGTCAAGCCCCATTAAACTTTGTTTCTAAGAATTGGCAGATGATGCCACGCATCCCATTCAAAGCTTGATAGAAGCATTCAAGTAATGATATTCATGCAGTCCCTTCCCTTTGCTTCACTATTTTGAGCAAAGACCATGGTGGGCCTAGGGGTGAGTGACTAAATGAAGTGGACACTGCCACATGTTTGCATCCACGTGACTGTTATAGGGTCCCTTTTCAACAAAGCTTCTACCAAAATTATATGGAGGGAGATAAGTGAAAATTATAGAAGGTTTTACTTTGTTTTCCTAAGAGCAACAAATCATGCCACGTGTCCCATATAGAGAGTGGCAGAGGCTGACAAGTGTCATTATCAGTGAGAGCCCGACTAAGCCCCAAACATTTCTACAATGTCGCAAAGGCTTGAGAAGGTAGATGATGCCATGTGTCCCTAATAACATTTAGTGGAATATGCCACGTATAACTTGTTTAAAGTGGTAGAAGGCACCACATGTCAAAGGATAGAGCACCTCGCAATGCAAAGGCATGCATGAAGCCAAGGAAAGGATTTCCTTTAGATAAATTATTTGAAGGAATTCCTTTAGACATTTTGTTCGAAGGAAATAAAGGGATACTTGAAGAAATTCAAAGGCTTAAGGATAAAGGGAAGGCAAAGTTAGAAATAGAAAAAATAGTCCAAGTGGTGAAGGAAGGTGTCGACTCAAAGAGTTACTCCAGCGGTTGACATAGTGTCTGCGAATTGGTCATCAAGAGGTGTGAACAGTGAACGACACAACCCATTTTTCTTTACTTTGCATTAATGAGTAGACAAGCCACGTGAATGCCTTGAAAGGAGTGGTCTTGTTTGTAGATAAATGGTGTGGCCTATGTTCTAAACCCCTAACAGTCAAAATAGGGGCTGACACAGCATTATCTATCAAGTGGCTTGCTCTTCCCAATGCTTAAAATGCACATGGGCCGTCCCATGGAAAAAAGTGCCAATCCTTGCGTAGTTGCTATAAGATTGTAATATCTCTCATTTGTAAAGGAGATCTTCCCCTTACCAGAAGTGAAACTATACCTAAATTGAAAGGCATTACTGAGACTTTGAGCTCATATTATAGTTTATATTTCTTTGATTAAATGAGAAAGCAAGTTACTTACAGACTTTGTGATGTTATAGATTGTGCTACTTTAAGAGATTGTTCTTATGTCTGTCTTCTAAAATCATTCTTGTTTATTTTGCTTTAATAGGCAAAACTAGTGGAAGTAATCAAGAAGGTGTCTTAAAACTAGTTACTTTCAGACTTTGTGCTGATATAATTGTTTTTAGTGTGTGTTTTTCTTTTCTATTTCTATGTAAAGGACCTTGGGATGACTTTGTGCCCCCATTATTCTTCGTATCTCACTCTTGGGTAGTCAAGGTGGAGACTTTGTGCTACATCATATATTTTTGGTTATTCTATACTCTGTTAGTAGTCACTTGTTACCAAAAAGAGTCCTATTGTTTGCAAGAACAAGCACTTCTGAAAGAAGATAAGTGCCTTCTATCGCTTCACCAAGATTTTTACTATCTAGGAAGGGATCTGGATCTTGGCTAAATGTTACTTCTGAAAGAAGAGAAGTGTCATCACCAATCACCTAATATTTCTCCTTTATTTGTCAGCATCATATCTAAAAAAAGAGAGATGGATGGTTTATCCCAGCCATGTGTCTTACTTTCTGCATATATTTATAGTATATAGCCTCCACATATTTAATAGGGAACCTCCCCTTGATGAGAGGAGAGATTTGTCTCTAGTTGATGTAGTAAAGCTGCACACCTGGATGACCAATCTTCCTATCCTGTGGTGATAAGAACTATTTTGGTCACTAGTTAGCTGGCTGGAAAAAATATTCACCCAACAGTATGGATGCCTTAAAAATGAAGGAGAATGGTTAGATTTAGAGCCATAAAAATATGACATGCTAGGCCTTAGGTGGATTGATGAAATACCATGTGGTTACCTCCAAATTAAATAGATCATAAATGGTGTTGAAATTGACATTGTCTTAGATGACTAAGAGGAAGCTACCTTTTGGGATGACTTAGAGATTTTCTATCTAAGTATGGACAATCAACCAAGAACTAATTCAAAAGAAGAGTTTACAGAGGGCCCTATAGTCTAAATGGGAGAAAGCCTTGAAGAAATAGGCCAATATGTCTACATTGGATAAATTTTTTTCCCCTTTTTTCCACTTGATTTAGGTGCAAATTAATTGTAAATTTTAAATTTTAACCTTATATATAGGTTAGAGTAGGTTTTATTCTTTCTCTAAGTGCTTTTGTGCACATTTATTTAGTAGGTTAGTCATTTTTATTTCCTGTATTTGCCTACATGTAGTTACCTTTGTTGTTTTATTTTGGTCCTTCTTGATTCAAGAGCAAGTTCTAAAAAGAGGAAGCCTTACATCTTCTTCATGATCAACTCCATTGTAGAGAGGTGATTCCATGCCCAATAGATTAGATGAGACAAAATGTACTAGGTTCTCAAACATAGTAGGCATGTTTCCCTATGAGTTTCCAAAGATGTTGGCCATATTTATCCCACATATCAAGCATGTGCCTAGTTGTTAAAGGTATTGAGGCATAGTTATTGATTGATTAATTGATCAAATGGTTGGATGAGCTCTAGATGGAATGAGTGGACTAGAGAGACCATGAAGATCACAAGATTTTGAAATAATTTAAGTTCACTTGAATATAATTTATCAATTTTGAAGATTGGTCCAAAGTTTTAGAGACCCTATAAAGTGCTTTGGATAAGCATGGAAGCTCGTGGTATCTATCTGGTTGACTCACCATCTATATCTTGTCCAGATATTTAGCTACAATGGAAGAAAAAATGAGTAGGCATTTCGATGGTGCTAGATCTCATATGTATGAACAAGTCAAGGAGAATTGGTCACATGGGTTTCTTCACATTATCCCTAGGTTACCATGTTTCAAGCTTCAACTCATCAGACTAAGCATAATAGAAGATCTAAGGGTTCAAAGTGGGATCTTAGTGCAAAATACACTAAGTTTTCCATACTTATCCAATTTTCAAAGGGTCTAAGTAGAGTCGAGTGAGAATATTGATGAGTTCATATCTCATACATGTGATAGTCTCAAGAAGAAATAATCATATGGGTCTATTCATTTTTGTGTCTATTTCATATGTGCCAAGTTTTAGTTCACATGCTATAACATAATGAGAGATATGCCTTGGAAAATTTGGCTCCTAACATAGAATTTGCAAAGTTTCCATAGTTATTTTAGGCCAGACCATCATCAAGATGTCATGTAAGATCACATGATCAAGTCGCCTTCAACATTTTATAAAAGCATGAAGAAAGATTGAACGGCTAGTGGATCAAAAGGGTTTATTCCTTTTAGTATTAGGTCCATCCTCTAAAATTTTGGTGCCCATGTGATATTCATGCTTCAAGTTATGAAATTGCAAGTTAAGAAATGATAGATGTTTGCACAAATGTCATTTGAAACCTAATGAAGAATGTGTAACTCACAAGTGTCAAGTGCATAGGATATCAAAGTAAGTCAAATGGTTAGTGAAGCCTAAGAACTAATGAGAGATTTAACTCAAAGCAATGGGTCCCAAAGATCGATAGTTCACATTTGATTAGATCTCAAAATCCAATATTGTGAAATAAATTCAATAGGGTCAATAATCCATTACAATTTTGATAACCAATAACAAAGGAGATGACTTAGAAGGTTTGAATAAAGTTGATAAATCAAAATAAACCTGACTCGATAAGTAGAACCAAAAGACCCCAACTCGAGCTTGACTTGAGTCAGTGGAAAATGTAAAGGAAAGGAGGTTGATGTTGATGTGGACTCAAATAAGACCTAGCATTGAAAAGAGTGCCCTTTATATGTAAAACTATAAGAAAATCAATATCCTTAGATTGGTTTTCACCCATAGTTATCTTGGTCCAGGATCCAAGGCATAGATCAGATATATGATTAATGATGAGATCATCCAAAATTAGTCCCTTGATAAATTGACATTTAAAATAGGCATGAAGTGTCCCTAGAAAATATAAATATTTTATCCTCTTTATGATATCTAGTGGAGGATCAACATATCAAAACTTAGGGATTTGGAAAGTAGTTAGATAATTGTCCTTTACTGATCTAGTGTAGGTTTGAGCTTATGAGATTTTCCCTCTTAAATTTGGTATATCACCTGGTTAAATTTCTTAAGAGCCATTAATATATTTCTAACCCTTTTTTGTGAATAATTAGGCTTAGTTTTAGTCATAGGTGAGCATCAAAGAGGAAGTTGGCCTACTCTAGAGGTTCAACACCAACATAGGTGACCCATAGCCTGGGGTTATCCTTAATTTTATACACTCAATTAGATAGATCCTAAAGAACCCTCTCCAAGGGTGTGAATTGAGCCCATAACACCACCAATAATGTCAAAATTCTTATTGATCCAAATCCTAAATATAATGTGGTTAATATGACTAATATGCAAAGGGTGGTTGCTTTCATTGATCCTCAACACATCTACACACCTTCATTGTCTCGCATATTTCATGTTATCCAAGATTCTTCTCCAAATCATCTAAATGAATTAGGGTAGGAAGACCTTATAAATTTTGATGATTTAATTCCAACTCCTCCCTTGGATAACACTTCCCATTTAGTTTCTACCATCCCTCCATATTATTTACCCACTACCAATGATACTTAAGCATGTATCAACACTTATTCTAGCACTTCTCAAAACCAACCTACATCAATTACTTCATCTTCTAAACATAATCTACAAACTTGTCCTCTCACTCAATATTTTTCCTCTTATCAAAATAAATTCCAATGTACTTCAGCTCTTCCTTCCAAAGAACTCCTTCAACACTATGTACCTCTTTCCAAAAATATTCTTATGGGTTATGATGAGTGGGATCCTATCATGGAGCTTACTAATCTCACATCCCAAATCCCATTTCTCAAACTTATGATGAATTTTCCACATCATCATAATTATCTTATACAACGTTTTTTCAAAATGAACATCCCTCATCCTCCCTTAGAAGGATGTGAAGTAACCTTATCTGGATCTAAAGATAAAAAATTGAAATAATGTGAAGAGATGTCCATACATATTGATGGAACAATGGAAACTTGTCTTTCCCTAAAATTTCCCATTACTCCCATGATTTTTGATGAGATTATGCTTGGTGAAAATGATCCTCCTCTATTCATTAGTGTCAAAATTGGTGATATCCAAGTTAAGCATGCTTTGGTTGATGAGGGTTCCAACACTTATGTTACCTCTCTCAATTTATCGTAGCCCTTAGATAATTTGAATGTAAGCTCAAATCCACATGCAACACATGTCATTGATATGATCAAAGGTAAATAGCTCCTTTAGGTTGTGTGTAGTTTCTAATTACCATCCCACCTATCATCATTCACATGAAGGTGATGATATTTAACTTAACTTTATTTTATATTATTTTTCTTGGTAGGCCTTGGAGTCATCTTATAAGATAAATTGCTTCTTATGCTTACTAGTGCATTAAATTTAATCATAATGGAGCTATTTATAAGATCTACGGTGGCACCAATCTTTGGAACTTTGAAAAAATCTAGGATATTGGTGTATTCAATATTCCTACCCTTGAACCATCTTGAAGTGTTCTATTTTGTGAGTGTTAATGATTTAAATTTTATATCAATTCCAATCGAGGTTACAACAGTCATCCTAAACTTATTGGGAATATTCCCCATAACTTCCTAGATTTTGATGATGATGAGCCTAATTAGATCAATATCAAGATTAAAACTTCTAATATCTCACCTCATTTGATCTCTCAGTTTCCCATTTATTTAAAACCTCATTCTCACCAACCTCCTTGTGATGACATCCCGATTGTCTTAACTAAGATTCAACATTCCAATTATCACACCTCATCAGATGACAATGTCATCCATACCTACATCATTGATCTTTATATGCCTAATTATGATGATGGTTATACCTTTGATAATCCCTTCTTAGGAGGTCTTGTTTAGGCCCGTGATGTTAAGATTATCCATTACCATTCCTCTTTGCTTCACTATTTTATTATATTTTCTTGTGTTCCATCGTATATCATTCCTAATTTGATCATTTTTCCTCTTTATCATAAGGTAGAGATGGTGTAGACACCTCCAATTTTTGAATAACCTCATAAGATTATGCATATAGATCATGTTATGTCTGGGCCCTATCTCTTTTCTAGGTACTATTAACTCTATAGCTTGCTTATCCCTAAGATGCATGTAAATCTCTTTTAGCCTTCTATAGACCCTACCCCTCCCTCAGTAGAGCCGATTTTGGATCCCATTCTTATACCCACTATAGCTGAGTCTAAATGTTCTTCCAATCTTATTGTTCCTATTGTCAAGCCGTGCCCTATCTATATACCAACACCACCTTCTCTGGGTGATGGTTTACTTCCTTTACTATAGCTGGATCCTTTGCCCACCAAATGAGTTGATCAGTCTCACCAAGATTCTTATGCTTATGTTACACCTCCTCCTATGAGGAAACCTAATAAACATACTCATAGGCATATCTATTGCTTCCATGGCATAAATAACAATTCATCCATGCATTATTGTAAGCTATGACAATATATTGACACTTTATATATTACTACCCCTCAGTCCTTAGATAGGGCCATACCACCCTTAAAGTTAATTCATGAGTATATTCCTAATTATAATGAGGTATATTATCTTTGGAACTAATGTAGCACCCATCATATTGATTATTTCCATATCTTTCAACATCATCTCAAAGACCACCTTTTAATTATTCTTCTACCTTATACCATTCCTCCCATATGTCATCCTCATAATAAGGCTCCCCCTTCTTCCCCCATGGTTCCACCTCCTATGGTTCCATCTGTAATTATGGTCCTTTTTTCACCTCTTATTAATCCACCCATGACTCCCTCACTTGTGGATCTTTCTCCACCTATAAGTCCCTCACCTGTGGATCTTTCCCCATTGGTGATACCTTCATCTCCTATAGAAACCACTCTCATGCATTCTCTTGATCATCCCTTGCATGATAGCCCTCCTCAACATGATCCATCAAGAATTCCTACCTTTTATATTTAGGAGATTAGACATGAAGTATTTTCCCAGTTTTTGTTAAATATAGATGAGACATTAGCTATAATTTGCATTCAACTTCATAGAGACTTATTAGATGTTATAGATAATGTGTGTGGATAATTTGATAAGTACTTATGAGAAAATGCATGGCATTTTTACATTTTTATTTTTATTGGATGTGTGCTCCAACTTTATCTTTATCTATTTTTTATATCATTTGACATTGTGTCAAATTCTTATCTATGTTACATGGTGACTTTTGTTTCAAATTTATATTGCTTATGATGTCATTGATGTTTGCTTATGGGTGTCACCTTTATCATTGCCTTATTTTTATTCTTGAATTTCTTTCTTAAAACTCCCTTGTTATATTGTTCATGATTTCCTACTATCTTATCTCTATCAAACATAGATAATTATTATTGTGATTTAGTTATACCAACCTTGTTCCCTTTAGTCATTCCTTCTCTACCAAGTGATCCATTAGCAAAAAATTCATCTCATTATAATCTCTTTTTATCGATCTACTTTGAATCTCTTTTCCTCCATTTTATTCCCTTTTACAAACTAAATATACACATGGTTGAGACTTGAGATAACATGTTGGTTCATTGTTAAGCCTAAGTGTCCTAGTTAGACTTATCTTTGGTTACTTAGATTTCCTTAGCCAAAGCCTAAATATAATTTATGTGTATCACTCTATCTCTCATTACTATTCATTCCAATTTTTTATGGAGGAGGAATCTTAAAATCCATCAAAATATTCAAAATCCAAATCATTTAACGAAAGGCAATGATCCAATAAGGTAAAACATTTAAAATTTTCAAAATTCAAATCACACTAAAAGATGTGATGCAAAGAACATCTCTTTATTTTAGTCAAATCTCAAACTCCATATTTTGTCTCATGATAGAGCCAAGGTCCATTGGGGTGTGATAGGCTAGTAGATTAGAAAAGGAAAATTGAAAAACCTTTTAGTGCTACCTACTTTCTCATGTAAGTACCTAATCTTCATAGTAGACCGATGATTCTATAAGGGGTCCTAAAGAATGGGGAATACATCATGGGAAGGTAGGTCCATTTTAATTTTATTTTACTAATGTAGCTTCATGATTTAATCTTAGTATCACACTTATTTGAATACAATGCATTATGTCTATAGCGAACATGTTTCCTTTATACATTGATGGTCACTAATTAGTTAGTGTCTTCTCATGTCCTTAGTATGCCTCATGTATCTTAAGGTATTCTCATAAGATTCCTAAGTTATAATTTTTACATTCCCTTTTTCACTCCCTACAATCCTCATATTTTCTCATGAAAAATATTACTTTGTTCACTGATCACTCCTCTAGGGATTCCATTTGTGAGTTGTATTGTAAGACATGGCTAGGACCTGGCCTTCCTCCCAAATTACCAACATTTCACATTCCTATTACCAACATCCATTTTTACCATATTTTCCCATTATTTATACCGTAGTGATGTTCCCTTTGTGAATTACAATGTAAGATCATAGATAGAACCTAGCCTTCCTAAACAAAATTCCCAATAATCCAAGTCGTAACCAAAATTACATTTGTCAAATATGAGATAATATTTGATTGATAGTAAATTTACATGTCATTGACATGTTTCCTATCTTGATTTAGTATGTTTTATGCTTACTTCATTACTTTTTTTCTTTTATCTTCTTATTTTCTAATTTCATGTAAGAATCCAACCATTTCTTGAATTTTTCATACTTCCCATCTTGAATTAGTATGATAAATTTAAAATCAATTTTGCTAATTTTATTTTTATTTTATACTTCCCAACATGATTTATTATGATGGGTTGACTTAATTTATTTTTTCATACCATTTGGTCTTTCACATGCTTTTTATTTTATTACATTATTTTTCATACTTCCCAATGTGATTTAATATGATTTTACTTATTTTAATTTGGTGTTAATATTTATCATGGTTTTAAAACAAACTTTTTAACCTCTTGTTTACTACTCTTGGTTTCTTATACTTAGTCATTTATTTTTATTACATATTTTCCAATGTATCATATTATGTAGTAAATTTGTTTTTGATTGATTATACTTATCCAAGTCCATTTTCACCTATTTCTTTTTAACCATGCATTTGTCGTACATAATGCTAGAAAAGAAACCACAACACATATATTTCCTATAACATATAAAAAAAGATAAAAATATGTGCTATAAATAAATATATCCATGAATCCATAACCAAAACCATAATACAAACACATAAGATCATCATCCAACTACCAAAATGATATATATATATATATATATATATATATATATATATATATATATATATATATATCATGTGTATTTTGTACAAAGTACAAAAATATATCACTCTATCTCTAAGGTTGGGCTCTATCCTATCTATCTCGTGGCCTAGCCTTGCTACCTATAAATGCCTCAAACAATCCCCTCTAAAGAGTATGATATAAAGAGGTTGTCCAAGATCTAAAACATATCACCTATTCCTATCAGTTAGCTACCTAGGCCTATACCTATGTTAGCTAAGTCATGGTAGTCATATGCATGACTCTCTTCTAAGACAAGGCCTACCATGCCTATACTTCTCCAACTCCCACCCATAATAATTATTGTCACTCATCCCTACACACCTGTACTTGCCTTGTATCCTCTCCTTCTAGTCTAAACTAGCTCACCTAAGTTGGGGTAGATAATATCATATGATCATCTAGTGTATCAAGCTCATATGGTGTTAGTGCCTCATCTAGAATCCCATGAAGTATTCCCCTCACTAGGGATTCCCATCTAGTCTCCTCCATAGGATCTAAAAAATTCAAACCAAAAAATATCAGATCATAGATATATCTCAAAAAAACTTAATCAAATCTTAACCATTTATTACCTCTTTAAATGTCACCTATCATTGTCTCCCCATCTTACATGACCACTGAGCATGGTCTTTCCATCAACTCATCCTTAGATTATTTCATCCATTAGATGCCACCCAAATAATGTAAACCTCAAGGTTGCCACCTATGCCCATCTCAAGTCCTACTTGAGTGATGCCTCTATAGACTAGCTCTATCTTGGGCTATTTGATGGGTCATCTGGGATGACCACCCTCTATGCTCTCTCTTGATAGCAACATCTTTTAAATGGTAGTCACTCCTATTATGGTGTTGGTATGGTACCTGTAACACTTATATATCCACATCCATCTCCTCTCTATATGCTAGCCATCATGATTGACCTATCCATGGTTTCTAACACTATGGTTTGATTTTTGGTCTCATAACTAGTGGTCCCACTCGTCTCCCCCTCATCTCTCTCACATGTATAGATAAAAATGTGGGAACCACTATCAATTTTTTTGGGTGAGAGAGTCTCAATTATCTTATATGGATGCCACTAGATTTAGCTCTATCCATCAGATGTAGTGGCTTATAATATATGCTCATGCCAATGTTGGTTGCATTATCTTCCAAATCAACCATAGTATCATGATATGCCCATATGACTATCACATGATATATAATCATTGGACTATCTATAACACTAGCACATGGGGCATGGCCCATACTACCTGATCCTATCTCCATATCTAAACCTAAGGTAACCTATCATTAACCATACGGGGTAACCCAGTTGATCAATACATTAAAAACCTCTCATATATCCAAGAACTAAATAAAATCATTAAACCCATGGTCTTCTACCCTCTGGATAACATCCTATACATATCATTCATTAAATGGACCTAAATAATAGAACCTAGATCATAGAGTGTTCCCTACTCTAAAATAGACTACTTAAGGCTATCACATATAGCAATACCTTACCATCCAACTTGTGACATAACACCCGTGCTATCAAAAGTCTTATCACTACATTCTAGATATCCAAAATCTAAGTTTTATACATAAAAAATAGGCTAACTCTTAGCTCAAGATATATCCTATCTGAGCCTATCACCCATAAGGCTAAGGCTCACCTCTCCTTATATCCATCTGGTACCCCCATGATCACTAGTTTACATCCTATCATAAGTCCAAGAATAGAATGGACATCCTCTAGGGTAATACCCACCTCGATGGTATCCTTAGTCACCACCCATCTAAAAGTGTTAATCAATCATTCCTAGGCTCTTAGGAACATAACTATAAGATAAGTCCTCAATGGTCCTTGACACATATCCATAATACCTCCTAGACCTAGTGGGACCAACCTAGCTTGGTCCTCAACTATCAACCACTCCAAAAGGTCTAGGAGCTATTTTATGTCCACTAGATGCCAAAATCTTAGATGCCCCAACAACCACAAAATAAAAAAGGATATATTACACCTTTATGTCACTTATAATTAAATACATTATTTTTTAATTTTAACAAAAACAAACTTAATTTGCCTTAATCTATCCATTTTTATGAATTTGACCTAATTTTAGCCTACTTGGCCATTTCATTACTCAGTTAGGCATTTTGGGCCTTTCAAGTGCTATTTTGGCCTATTCCATACATTTTAAAACTATTCTGGCCACTTAGTCAAACACTAAATTGAAAAAATAGTCCTCATTTTGACCATGTTGACTTAACAAACTAAGTCAACCCTTTCATTTGGAGTAGGGCTAGGAATATATGAATCTAACTCAACTAGAATGTGAATTATTGGGATCTTAGGACCCATATGGTAGAGTATGTTGTTGCTGATATGGATGCTCTATGTTGAGGACCCTGGGAACTTAATAACACTGATCTCCAAATGGAGGTAGAGAGAAGTTATCTATAATCTATAATATGTCACTAATGTAGAGTTTGCTCTAATAAGGGTCTCCATGGGAGATTATGTGTATGCAGTAACACTGTAAAATTAGACCTCACCTACATAGGTGGCTTAATTGAAATATGTGGTATTATAATACAAAATATACATAGAATTATCACTAGTGGTTGTTGTGTAATTACCTATGGGATAAGTAAAGGATAATCATATAGAAGGCCCTCATTTGTAACCACCATATTAACATGTACATACTTGAGGTATTTTTTTATAGTGGATGGAATGGATCAAAGTTGTTCTACCCATGGCCTACCCAATAACATGTCAAATGTGTTTGCATTAGGTACAATTAAGAACCTAGTGGCCATATGTGCTAGCCCAACCTATAATGGGAGTAAAATATCCCCAATGGAGTACTGAACATGTCCACTAAAACCATGAATAACTATATCAGTTAGAGAAATGTCCTACTTTAAATAACCCAAATTTTATATAAGTGTAATGCTGCACATGTTAATACTCAACCCATTATCCACCATGAAACTCTAAATATGATGATGATTAGTGTAAGCTTGTACAAAGAGTACATATAAATATGAATCATCATCGACTATATCCTATTTTTAGAAAGTGATGAGAGGTCTAGATGTTAGTATAGTATGATATACACTAATTATATTATGTAGGGGGTATGCATCCTTTATAGTATTATGATAGGATGCTATTGGTGGATGTGCTTGATATGTATAGTGAACACCTAAAGTACCAATTGCCTCATTATATATATGTTATGTAAATGGTTATGAAAATATTTTCATTTCTTTAGATTCTATTGGTTTAAATTTAGGTTCTTCTATAGGTGTTTCCACATCAATGATATTGGCCTCTATCAAATCCTATATCTTATGTCTCAACTTGATGCAACTATTTGTAGTATGGCTTGGTGCCCTATGATAATCACATAATGCATTATAATAATAAATATTTGAAAGATTCCTAGTCATATCAACATATTTTATGGGAGGGAGATATATTACATTTCATTCCAAGATATTTTGTAAGATATGTTCCAATTATTCTAAAAGATTTGTGAAAACTCTCCATAGAGGAGCTGATAAAACCATGAGATGAGGTCGCTATGAAGTTGCGTTAACTTTGGCCTTTTTCATTCTTTTTTTTAGTGATCCTTAATTTTTATGGTGGCTTATTATAACTCTTATTATTTGAATTTGATCTATTAATGTACTTTAATTTTCACATAGAGAAAATTTTCACTTCCCTTTCTTTCACTATATGACATAAATTTATGAATGTTGGAAACTTCTTGAATAATATAGCTTAATACAATGTTGGTAGTAAACTTTATTTGAATATGTCTTAGAGTTATCTATATACCATGGGGCTAGTCATCTTTTCCAATATATTTTTATATTGCAAGATATATTTTTCTATAGGCTCATTGTATTTTTGCTTAAGTTGAGCTACTTGAGCATATCAAACCTTATCATTAATGTTAATTGAAAACTATGACAAAAAACATATCTTCCAATGGTTTGAATGTTTTTATTAATTTATTTGGAATATAATAGAACCACTATAATTCATAATATTTTAGACTACATGGGAACAACTTGGTCAACAGCCAATCATTGGACACATAGTGCAAACATGCTGTGTGAAAAGATCATAAATGATGCTCTAGGTCACCCTTACCATCACACAAAATAAGTTTGAGTGCCATAAATTTAGATAGAAAAGGATTTATCACTATGTTTTGTGATAATGCTGTATGTAAAATAACATGAGAGTCCAAGTCATGTGATGGGCAAATAGCACCCTGCTCAAGATGTAACACCTTAGCCTATAGAGAATGGATCTCATGCATAAAGAATTGTACATTAGGGAGGAAGACTATGTACTATCCATAGGAAGTGTTATTATGGTTGAAGGTTTATGTGTGAGAATAGGTTATGGTATAATTTGAGTTACACCCATAGTAGGTGTAATAATTTTAGTATTGGGGGGATTAGAAGATTTACGAGTAGTGGTTTTGATATTTATTTCCATTATGTCTTATAAAAGCTTTGTATGATCATGGGGATTTTATTTAAGTCTATATTTGAAACTCTATAATACCTCATCCTTATTTATTATAATATAATTTTTATCAAGGGGAGGGATTGTGTCCTGAGTCCCATCTTATGTATCATTATTGTCTTGATTATATTCCTCATGTTCAGATGAATTATCCTTAAAATCCACATAATCAAGATGTGAAGGATCAACTAAATAATATGTAAATATTAATTTATCCATGGTACAAGATCAATTATAAAGTTTATACACATAATATTTTCAAACTTTTATCAATTATTGATGCTCTTTATCTTGTAAGAACCCATCAAGTCTCAATCTCTTTGAGTGCACACCTTAAGGGGTACAGTGGGAAAGGGGTGGGTAGACCATTGGTGCTTCATAGGATTATTTTCACTCTTTCCACTTGTTATCTACACACTTATCTCCTAAAAAACATATACCTAAGATTTTTATTCTATATTGTACACTCCTCATTCATTTCCCACATTTTGTCCCCCTTTTCCTAGTCTTGAGCCCCTTTTGGCTATTTACAGTACTAGGTCGACTAGCTTGACCCTGTACTATTTTGGGTAAAATTAATTTAGGATCTAGGTCAGCTCTTGGTTGACCTAGCTCATGACCTAGTGAATTTTTGTCCATAATAGTACTAAGTTGACTAGGTTGACCTTGTCAAATGAATATTTTAGAAAGGGTTAGGGTTAAATATACTTATATTTAAAAGATCATTTTGCCATTATTTAGAGAAGAGAAGAATAATGAAGAGCTATTGTTAATATGTTTATCTATAATTATACTTGAGGAGAAAGAGTATGATTTAATACTTTCTTTGGAGATATATATCTTATCTTATGGAGAAGTCTTTTAGATGCATTGATAGGTTATGTAGCCTAGAGCTGATTTATCCTTGTCATCATTATATACCACAACCTCTTTCAAAGCACCTTGGCCAAGGGAGAGATTGTGGCTTGATAGGTTCATCATTAGAGGTAAGTATTCCTAACTTTGTTCCTCCTTTGTAAGAGTAGATATATATGCATTTTTACTTATCTTTTATGTATTAGGGTTTCATATACATTGATGT
The DNA here is from genome assembly GCA_037957365.1 of Torreya grandis. Classification (NCBI taxonomy): domain Eukaryota; kingdom Viridiplantae; phylum Streptophyta; class Pinopsida; order Cupressales; family Taxaceae; genus Torreya; species Torreya grandis. The sequence continues at coordinate 270,369 of JARHVA010005951.1, forward strand.
GAGTATATGTCTTCTATGGATGTTTACTTTTATTGTTTATTACCCCCACTTTGTGCCATAAGATTTGGTGATAACTAGGTTAGATTTTTACTTTACTTTTTATTATTTTAGTAAATATGAAAACATAGGACCTAGTTAGGGTTATTGTGTGATTGTACTTGACCGGAGGCTTTGGAACCCTCCCTAACATTGTTTATTGTGGCAAGAGATCCCCTAATTAGGTCTAGCAGATCCCCATATTGGTCATGTTCTTAATTATCTAATGTATCTCCAATCAAAAGTATAAGTATGATATATATTCTCTAAGTTAGGATTGATTTATAAACATGATGCATTTATGATTACATATAGAAGAAATCTAGGCATTCTCAATAGGATTGCCACTAAGCCAAACACTTCTTATTAAGGGAAGAAAGATAATGTTTTTAGATGGCATATAGTAAACCAAGTGAAATAGGGATTCTAAAATAGAATATATGAAATATAAAAATCCTAACATAGCAAATGGAAATAGTAAAATTAATGATACAAACCCTAATAACATCTAGGGTTTGGGTTTGATTAGTATTTGAAGTAAGTCAAGTTCCAAATTATTTAAATTTTAAGGGTTATATATTTTAAGCCCTAGGTTGTTAAAGGGTCTAAGTATAGTAAATCAAGGTATAAAATATAAAATAAATAAAACCAATGATTTGTGTAATAATTGACCTGATTTGATATTTCTAATAATAGAAATAAATGACACAAATAATTACTTAGCTGGAAATTGTCTAAGACAAAGGATCTAGATGCTAAAAACTGGTACAATAGATGGTCTGTGTGTCACAAATAGGTCCACATATCAAAAGCCCTCTTGGATAATATAAATTTACTTTGGATAGTATCACTATGACACTAGTGTTTACTTTTTGTGCTAATGTCATCTATGTAAGAACTAATTTGTACTTTTAGGAGCAACTATGTCTGAGTTTTCTAAGCATTTTCCGATCTAAAAAAACCCTACTTTGCTATCTATGACTTATTTTGACTATTTTTTTTATCAAAACCCTAGACTTCTAAGTTATCAAGGTATTATATTGGCACAAGTAGTAAAAGTGTGATGTTATCTAGGTAGGATAAACATCCTCAACACCCTATTGTGATGAAAGTTTCCTACATATCAACACTCTGAAGAGGGATCAAGCCCAATGTAGTTCTCCCCACCTAAGTGTTGGTGTAAGTGTAAGTGAAACTAGTATAAATTTTAGTTTGAGTGCTTTGAGAGAGGCTTGAGACTAAAAATTTGTGTATTCATATATTAGGATGGGTGTAGATGATTGTTTTTTGAATTAGGGCATAATATGGATCAATAACTTTGATTATGCACAATTTTTTATGAGCTTCTTTATGTGTATTTTCATGTGATTTCCATCTAGTGAATAAAGGGATAATAATCATGTATATGTATGTATATATATTGGTGTTTCTGAATGGTATAAAATAGTTATATGCTAACCCTAGGTGTCTTTGGAATTTAAAATATATCTATTAGGGATAGAAAGAGGGAGAAGGACAATAATTTTAAACTAGGATACTAACATAGGATGATAGTGTCAAAAGTATGGTGCTAATGTCCAGGTGGTAGAACTTGAGGCACTAGAGGAATAGATGCCTAAGTTAAGGTTCAAGATTGATTTTTATAGTTATAAGGATGGATAAGGCCATCTATAAATCTAGATAAGTGTCTATATAGATCCTAAGATAGGTTTATGGCTAAGCTAGGGATGGGTGGTCTCAAGTAACACTTATTACACTCAAGTGACATTTTAGATGACTACATGATGATATAACTATTTTTTTGAAGCATGAAAATGAAAATTTAAATCATCTAATCAATGTATTTAATATATTTAGGTAGTTTGATGTGTCTTTAAATCCAAATAAATATGTGTTTATTATTCATCAAGGTAAACTATTGGGATACATAGTCTCAAAGAATGGTCTTGCCATTGATTTAGAGAGAGTTGATGCCATTTTGTCTATCTCTCCCAAGACATAATAAAGGTATTAAAATATTATTATGAAGAATCAACTTTGTGAGGAGATTAATATCAAAATTTTCCACCTTAGTCAAGCCTCTTACCTCTATGCTAAAAAACAATATTGTTTATAGTTGGTAAAAGGAAGGTAAGAACAATTTTGAAAGCACTAAGCAATCCATTTATCAAGATCCTAATCTTATGAATCCTAAATATGAAAAGACTTAATTATTTATGCATTTTAAGGTAGTGATAACATCTTATCTATCCTAGCTCAATAAAACAGTGATCTAATGGAGTATCCAATAGCCTTTTTTAAGCAAGCACTGAAGGATTATGAACCAAGGTATAGTTTTTTTGAGAAACAAGTCTTTGATGTTGTAATATCTCTCAAAAATCTTAGACACATGATTTTGAACAATATAATACGACTAATGGTTTCTCATTCAAGCATGAAATAATTATTTTTGAGTATGAATTTCAATGAGAAGAGAGTTGGATGAATTACCAAGGTTATGGAGTGTGATGTTCATATCAAGATCACTAAGCTTATGAAGGGTAAAGGATTATGTCAAAAACTTGTAGTAGAACCTTAAGTGGATTAAACTACCAATTATATCCTTTTCATCCTCAAATATCTGGACCTAAGATAGAATTGCTTTATTACAAATAGGTGAGTATCCTCAAGGCCTTGAAAAGATAAAGATGAGGTATTTTATGTTACAATATATTATTTTGTCCTTGTTAATGTTGTTTTATTTATAAATTATATAAGTGTGGTTATATTATGCTTTATTAAACATAAAAATGTTGCTTGAGTGCTTGAAGAGTTCTATGATGGCCTATCTGGAGGTCATTTCTCACCAAAAACTACTACTGTTAAGATCATGGGAGTTAGTTATTACTAGCCTAATTTGTTAAGAGATTGTCACAAATGGGTGAGAAATTACAAGTGTGACTAAATTACAAGAAATCAAAGGTTAAATTCCCTTCCTCTTCAACCTATTCAAATAGATCATCCCTTTGTTTAGTGGGTTTTAGACTTCATTGGTATGATAAATCTACCATCTAGTGTTATTCATAAATGGGTTTTCATAGTGACATATTAATTCACTAGATGGGATGAAGTAGTTGCATTGAAGGAGGATATTAAGGCTTTCATACTAGATATTTACAAGTTTTGGTGTCCATTGGATGAGTTAGTTTCATTAAATTAAGCAGTTGCATTGAAGGAGGTTACTAAGGCTTCTATTGGGGTTTAGATATTTACAAGATTTGGTGTCCCATGTATTATTATTTTTGACAATGTTAAATCCTTTTTAAGCACTCAAATTAGTAAATGGGAAGTTAAGAATGGTATATATCTTAAAACTTATTTAAACTATTACCCTCAAGGCAATGGTTTAGTTGAGTCTATAAATAAGAAATTGATAAGAATAATTAAAAGAACAATAAAGGATAATCATAGAGCTTAACATATTGAATTCAAGACAATCCTTTGGGCTAATAGAATCACTCATAAAAGATCCATTGATAACTCTCCCTTCATGTTTATATATGTATAAGAGGCAAAAATTCCCTTGTCATTAGAATTATCTTTTCTTGAGCTTGCATAATAACTATAAATTCTATAGAATGATGTAATGACAATAATATTGGTTGAGTTAAATGAATTAAAAGAGGTAAGAAACCAAGAAATGCATACTCTTAAGGTTCATAAATTCTAAGTGAAGAGAAATTTTGAAAATAAATTCATTTTTATAACCTTCAAATAAGGATATTTAGTTTTGAAGTGGGATAAAAATAGAGCTAAAGCTAGAAAACATACAAAATTTTATTCCATTTCAATTGACCCATACATTAGCACTAACTACAAGTAAGAAAATTATTTACAACTCTCATGGATAAATGGAGAATCACTATATATACCAGTCAATGGGATACACCTCAAACCCTACATTTGAACCTTGTACATATTAATATAGTTATTTTTCATTCCTCCAAGTGTTGTTACACATTGTTTTCTATTTTTTATTTCTTGTTGTGTGTTACGAGGTTTGTTCAGTTTGTATAGATGTTGGTCAAGCATGTTTCAGTCATGTTTTTATTTTTAGATTGAACTATTTTCAAGTATTTAGTGAATCCTATGCCTAAGTACTTGCATAAGGTTACTTGATCCTTACTTAGTAGGCAAGCATCCCATGGAGGTTGCCAAAATATTGAGATTTCAAGTCTCCTTGATCTTTACATCACTTCACATGATATAAATAAGTTTTTAGACCAAGATCAACTAATACAGAACTAATAGTACCTTCATGTGGATCACCTTAGACCAAAATTATATATTTGATGAATTAGTCAGCATTTCCCATACATTTGCATGTTTCATTAAGGCCTAATAAGCATATTTGAGGTCATGATGTCATTTTATCCCTTGTCAAGGCCTATTTGATGACTAAATGAATTAAAATGTGCTTTTAAATGTAAAACAATATGAAAAATATCCTATAACATTTTATTAGGTCATGAAAAAGGATGAAACATTCTCAAAGGGGCATATAGATCATCAAAGAGGTTTGAAACTCCTTCACAAATCCTTTAAGTCCATACATATTTCTAAAAGAACATATTTGATCTTGTTTTCCCTCTTATTTTTTCCTCCTTGTGGATTCCTTCAAGCTTCCAATGTGGAAAAACTCAATCAATACCATGAATAGGTCTATTTCACCTTTCCATGTTTTTATTTAATAAACTCAAGGTAGTTTCCATTATTTCTAAGATATTTCAATGAATGTTTAAAAAAGGGTTCTCAACATTTTACTCTCTCTTGCATCTAAAAGTTCCATAAAAGGTTTCATACAAGTCTCCAAGCATGGATATAAATCCACTAAAAATTTCAAGGCACAACATTTCTTCTTGACTTATTAAGTTTCCATGTAACAGTTGCAAGCAAGTTTTTAAGTCATACATCATGAGGATGAGTAGTGGTTTTATATGATATCTTGAGCATGAAACATAGTGGAAGAAAATATGAGTGTATAAACAAGTTTTTAAAGTCTATAAGGTGAAATTTTAGAGGTTTTAAGCATGTTTTGAAGGTTGTCAAGAAGTCTGTGGGGGTTAAAATAGAGTTTTCATGAGTCAAAAATTAGATCCATAGGTTTATAAATGGTTTACAAGGTCCTGTTAAGAATATAGAGTAGGAAACATATTTTGATAAGGTTAAGTAGGTCTTAAAACCATAAATTATTGATTTTAGGCCTTCAAAGAAGCAAGTGAAACCTACAAGCTATTGAACAAGCCAAAAACTATATCTTCATGTCTATAAAAGGTTTGTAAGATCCTATTAAGGATATAGAGAATGAAACAGAGTTTGAGAAGGTTAAAGAGGTCCTAAAATCTTTAATGATTGGATTCAGGCCTTCAAGGAAGTAATTGAACCTTGGAATCTATGTAACAAGCCATAAAACTAGATTTATAGGTCTGTAGAAGGTTTACAGGTCCTATCAAGGATTTAAAGCAAGAAATAGGGGTTGAGAATATCAAAATTATCCTAAATACTATCAATGATTTGTTATAAACCTTAAATAAAATAAAATGAGGTTATAATAATTTTTTCAAGCCAAAATATTATGTTTTCAAGGGTTTTATAAGAAAACCAGTTAATGTTCTTTCATTTTCCTCCTCATGCATCATATGTGTAAAGTTTGAGAGTGATCTTAGTAAGTGTTAATACATATCTTAGTGGTATTTATACTTCATGAGAATGAATAAATCATGTATATCTCCCAATAAACCTTTCAAACTCTATAGGTATTTTAAAACATTGTTAAAAACCTAAACCTATGGAAATGCATCTTGACAATTTTGGGGCTTGAAGAGACATAAAATAAGGTTTTAAAACCCTTTTTAAACACAAAATAAAGTTTTTTAAATAAATTTTATAGGAATGTAAGATCAAAGATAAGAGGTTTCCGGTTTGAAAGGTATAAAACAAAGATGTCAAACATGTTTCTATATAGAGTAAGGGACATAATATTGGATATCTTGCCAAATAATGAAGAAACCCATCTTCTACAATCCTTGTTTGAGATGCTAAAATGGAAAATGTAGGGTATGAGGTAGGGGATCAAGTTGGAATGCAAGGTATTGAATAAGTTATTCATATGAAACATGTTCCCAACCCACTCTTGACCAAAATAACTATTAGAAACACCCTCTTAGTAGTAGAAGTTGAGCATTTGAGACCTCAAACGGGGAAATTCAAGTCTCTCAAACATTTTCAAGAATCCACAAAGTATTAAAACACCCTAAACAACTTTAAAAGGACTAAAAAAAGATTTATTTAGAATAATGGATGGTTTAAGTTTTCTAAAAAGGTCATTACAACATGGAAAATGATTGAAAACATGCTCCTAAAGAAGTGAAACCTCCTTAAGGTGATTGGAATTCATGAGAAACATGTTCAAAGGTTCTAAATGGGTGAATTATGTTAGTTTGAGACCTATTTTAGTGTAAGAGACTTAATAAAGAATATAATAAATAAGAAGAAGTCAATATTAGGTACCTTCTCCCCAAACATCACATGTTCAAGGGAAATGTGGTGAGTTTAAAGATTTTATAGAAGTTTTTAAATCAAGAAGACCAAGTCATTAAACAAGGAGCATCAAAGGTAACTGCTCTAAGAGACAAATGGAGTGAATATAGATGATTTATCCTCCACGATGCCAAGAAACCAGCCAAGTATACATGGAATAATTCCAAGGCTTTGAATAAGCTTAATGTATTCAACTTCTTGGTATTTTCTACTTACACATACCTAGACTAATGGAGTTAGTTGAGGAAGGTATTATATCTTCTTCTTTCACTCACTTATAATATCTATATAATAATATAAAATGATTTTAAAATGAAACCCTATACATTATGTTGGAGGTTTTTCAATGATGTCTCTAAGGTGACCAAAGATGTTGATGAGGTGTCGTGTGTGCTAGAATGACAATGATAAAGTGTGCTTCAATGTACCTCAATGTTCTTGCATAATTTTTCATTGTTTGACTTGGATAGGAAAATGGTGGATGTTATTGATTGTATGGACATGTTTTTGAGACCATATGGGATGTTATGGGTTCTTATATCAATTATATAAGTGAATGAAATTCATCAGAATAATTATATGAATGTCTAAGCTCAAGTAGTAATCTTGATAGATAAGGATAAGTAAGAAGTTTGATGATGCCATATTACGTATGTGTGTAGATTTCAATAGTATATTGATATATGGATAGTTTCAACTATGTGAGAAGATCATATGGTTCAAATTTTGGGTCTAGACATGGAGCATAAAAAATGTTATTAAGGTGCAAAGTTAGCTTCTTAGGCAGAGTATACTGAGTTCCCATAATTAGCCAAATTTGTGATATCAAATATCTATGATGAACATTTAATTGGATCAAGGATATAATGGTGAGCATTTAATCTAACTAGATAAGGGTCTAATGGAGTGTGTGATATTTTAAGATAGAGATCCATGGTACATGTAAAGTTAATTTGTCAAAGGTTCCTGAGATTGGACATCATAGTGACATGTGTCTCAATCTTGATGATTTGACATAAGGTCAATGGCATGCAAGTAATATTATAGATGGATACGATGAAGCTAATTGAGTCAAATAGTTAATGTGCATAGAAGGAATGTAGATCTACCAATTGGCATGATCTCAGAAGCAAAGATCAAAGATAAATAATGAGCGATGAGAGTTAAAGATAGGAATCTTGCAAAGAGATAAACATAATGTTTTTGATAAATCTATACAATAAAAAGAGATGAAGACGTGTTTGTAATATTTTCATTACACAGTGACCATTGGCATTTGAATTAGTAGAAGGGAAAACTAGTCTTCAGTATGTTTATAATATATTTTAATCTAAAATGAATTTGAAGGTGATGTAAAAATAAAATTTGAAGAGGACTTAGAGGTGCATCCATAAAAGTGAGTTATAAGGTTTGAATATATATATAGTCAAAGATATTAAGATCTAAATTTTACTATGTATTTCACCATGTTATACAAGTGACCCAAGAAAGATAATTGAGTTTTTCTTGGTAGCATTTTCATGTTTCAAGATGAAATATTTATTAGAGAGTATTGTAGACAATTGCTTAGAAATTGATTGTGTTTATTGAATGCACTGGCATATTGAGTGACCACTTTACAAAAGTGTTTTGGAAGATTTTTGTGTAGAATTGAAGAATAAAATGAGAATGGAGATGTTATATATGTCTCTAAGGCTTATAATAAGGTATTATTTGTCATAGTTTGCCCCTGATCAGTTATAGAGAGTCAAAATAGCTTGAATGTATATGATTAGTTTGAGGGTCATTCTGAGAGAGTTGAATTAAGTGCTTAGACTTATTTTGAAGTGGGTAAATCACATGGAAGTGTAGTATATGTCCTAAAGGGTCTACATATGTGATATAATAATATGTATATGTGAAATTTTTGAGTAGTTGCTTTAGAAGTCTGAGACTATATTTTCTATGTATAAAGGCCTAAAGAGTGAGGAGACCTAATTGATAGGTTCAAGTGTTAAGTTGGTGTTCTAAGTGGCATGGACCCATGAGGGAGTGATAAATGGTATATTAGAGATAGGTTTGACATTTAAAATCATTGATGGAAGTTAAAGGTGGTCCAAGAGCTTGAAAGAGTAATGTATGATGTGAAGGCCTCATTATTTAGGGTCTCATTAAGGCCTAATAGAGGATTTGAGTCTTACGGACTATGGATGACCTATGGAGTAGAGTGTTTCACATGTATAACATGAGTAAAGACCTATTTTAATGGTATAACAAGTATGTTAAGCATCTTATCTGACCAAGATGGGTTAGTTGAGTGTATGGTATAAGCACTAGGCATAATTGGCCTATTTGTTGTGAAGTTGAGAGAGTGAAATGTTAAGTGAAGGAGAGAACCTCTGAAAGAGAATGTATAGGTCATTAAGAAATAATATAGAGTGAAAAGGATCAGTCTTGCTTATCTGATCAAGGTGATGAAGGTGAACACATAGGTCATTGGACCTAATGAGCATAGAAGAGGTAGATTGAGTGAGTTAACCCTAGAGATAGATTGAGTGAGTGTGTTTAGTGGATGGTTTAAATAGAAGAGAAAGTTGAGGATTATTATTATAGTATGCCAAGAAGTTAAGAGTTTTTATAGGTCATGTTTTTTATGCTAAGATAGAGTTATTTTAGGTTTTCTAATTATGTATGTGTTAAAAAGTGAAGAGTGATCTAAAAGGGTGTTTTGGATTCATTGCTTGTATGTGCAAGTTTGTGAGAATATAAAGTGGAAAGAGAGACAGTAAGAGAAGTCCATCATCAGGTGTATAAAAAATCTGATTAGAGGTGGAGATTAGTTCAAAGTAGTTGGGTTAGTGCTTGGTTGCTTAGGGGTTTGATTCTTCCTTATGGGATGGGTGTCTCACTAAATTAAGGGATGGGTGTTCCTTGATTAATTGGTGCTAGTATAAATGTTGAATTTTGTCTTTATAGGATTGAAGTCCATATTTTAGGGTATAGTGGGTTTTATCTCCCAATAGGGTTTGCCACATATATCATGTGTTATGTGCTTGATCTTGTTATATCTTCCTTGTTCATTGCAATAGTTAATTTGTATACATCATGATTGTATGTGTTGAATGTTTAAGAGTTGGGAATTGAATTGGATTATATAGCATCATTGATTTACCTCCCTCTTAGTGATTTTACCTCTAATAATTAGTATCAGATCAGGACCTACTTGAAGGTGATCTAAGGTACAATATGGGTAAAAATGAAAGTTAAAAAGAAAGAAGAATAAGTGTTCTATGAGAATGAAGAAAAAGAAGTTGATCTAGAAGCTGAGTTCATGGTTGCACTTGGTGAAATAAATGAGCAAAAGAAGAATAATCATAAAATAAAGAATATGATCAAAGATCTTGAAGCACAAGTCAAGTCTCTTGAAGGGAGTTTGTCAAGCAAGTCCATGAGAGAGTAAAAAGAGAATCAAGAATCGATCAAGTATATGGAAGAGCAAGAATATAGATTGAAGGATGACATGGATAAAGAAGCTAAGAAGGATAAGGAGACCATCAAAGATCTCAAAATTCAATTATAGGTTTCAAGTTCAAGCATGAGGATTAAAGAAGATAAATGTGTTCAATTGAAGGCTAATCTTATTTTCTTAGATTCATTATTATGCATGCAATCATTTTGGCCACATTTCTAGAGAATGTAAGAGAAGAAGAAATAAATAAAAGCAAGATCATAACCATCATCAAGAAAAAGGTATGAATGATCTTGTTTTTTTAGATGTCATAAAGTTGGTCACATTCATAGATATTACAAGAACAAGTTGAATGATTTTTCAAAGCAAAATAAGGTGTATGAAGATTCTAGTATGAAAGGAAGATGTCACACATGGTTATGGAGACCTAAGTCTATTAGAAGAGATCAGTTTGAGATAAAAATGGTTCTTTTACCATCAAAAATAGGAAGGGAAATCAAGAATATCTATTTTATTCATTTGTTGAAAGCAAGGAATGAAGTTATTGATCTATTCAAAGTCAATTTGATGATGAAGTAGGACTACAAGGAAAATGAGAGTATGGAGAGATAGGAGTCTCCTAAGTTTTAAGACTTTTAGTCTCACTATATCAAAAGGGTGTCTCTCTCTAGGCTTCAAGGAGACACTTTACAAAAAAGGAAGCATGGTGGATGCTTGTTGGGTCTTGGTAGGTGTTGCATGACAAGAAATTCATGAAGGTGATTTGTTATATCAGTTTGATAAATGAAAAACAAAGTATGTTTATGTGTTCCTTTGTGTTTATTTAGTTCATAAGGTGTCATGTTATGATATGTAAGAGGCAATCCTTGGTATGAAGAGAGAGGTCTTTGAGGGATAAGATTGTGACGATGAGTTGTAGTATAAGAAAGGTATGGATACAATTATATTTCATCCATAGGTGGTCTCTTGAGGTAGCTTTATCCATTGTAGTGCCTTGAAAGGAATTGGGAGGTTGGTTTCAGGTGAGTCAATCTACATTGTGTTTATTTTTGTTGTTCTGATCAGTAGTATGGTGACTCTTGAGAGAGGACTTGTGGGCCCTAGAAGTTTAGAGATTGGTATGGATTTAAGGAGAACTAACTCAAGTGTCTTGAGTGTGGTATGATGTTTTGACATGTTTCTTGTGATCAAGATGTGACAAGGAGTAGATCTTGGTTATATATGTGGTCATGATCTAAGGGGGAACATTTGTGAGATGCTTCAGCTTAATAAGCTTGTGTTGTTTGGTATACTTCATTAGCTCAAGTGGAGTAGCTCAGCTAAAAGTGTGAAAACAAGAATGATCAATTATCAATATATTCTATTACATTGAAATATTGAAAACTAGGTTGATATGGAGTATGAAGAGAATGTATTGTCATCAAGAAGGTCTCAGAGTCTTGTAGATGATAAGTTGTACATGTCATGGAGTTAAGGGGAGATAACTTAGATAGTTTGAGAGACTTAAATAATTGTGCATGATGTGAGGAGGAGCATATGAGAGATGTTATAGTCATGGTGGAGATATGAAAAGTCTACTATAGATGTGAACTCAAGCATGTAGATATGATGAATTGATCAAACCATGTTAGGTGCTTTAAAAATGTATTGAATCCTCATGCATAAACAAAGGAGCTTTGTAAATGGTCAAGTCCTAAGATCAAAGGATTTTATAATATAATGTAATTGACAAAAGAGAGTTGAGATCAATTGAGTTTGGTTTGTCAAAGTGGATGAGGTGGCTTGTGATCTCAGAATGTTGTCATGATCAATTTTTGATGGTTTGGCATGTTGATTACTATATATACAAGGCTTGCAGGCTAGATATGGATATTTATAGGTGTCATTTTAAGTATTATAAGTTTTCAAGGTGTCTTAGTGGGATATAAATGTGTGTTGACCTCATTCAAGTGTGTTCTAGGTGATTTTAAGTTTTGAAGGTATTTTGTGTTCAATTGGAGAATTTTGGTTGCTCTCAGGTTTCCCTATTTGTGCTTAAGGGTATCCAGGTCAAAAACCATGGTATAGGAAGTATGGGTTCTAAAAGGATTCTGAGCTCAAAAATTGGTCTAGAATTTTGTATTGAAGATATCCAAGTGTGATAAAATTTTTAGAGATGGGCATTGATCGGAAGGTGGTGTGTTAATCAAGTTTCTCTTGTAAACCAAGTGTTTTTGTTCAAGTTGGAAAAATGGTTTGTCTAATGATTTGAGATATTAGGATGATTAATCAATTGAAATGGATAAGGTTCTCAAAAATTCTTCATAGTCTTCTAGAAGTGCATGGTTGGTTCCATGGAGGAGGATTTGTGCAAATGGAGGGCTAATTGGCTAGTAGGTTTGTAAAGGAAATATGTTTTATAAGAAGAATTGAGTGTTGATTTTTGGCATGCATGAGGGTGAATATGAGAATTATCTAGATATGAAATTTAAATCCATAAAATTTCATACACAGAAGGGTATGGGCTTTGCAAGGTCCAGGTAGGGCTCTAAGTCCTCTAAGCAAAACTAGTATGAATAAGTGGACTTTTTGGTCTTTTTATCCAAAAGACCAAGGTGATCAAAGTGTTCCTAATCTCATGTGACTTAGGGAGAGTCCATCTTAATGTTTTCAAGGTAAGTTCATGCATTTTTTTATCTTATGTATGTTTTATCTTCATAAAAGTTGTGTATGATTAAAGAAGAGTGTATTCATGGGTCATGTTTGAGAAGCTCAAGGTAAAAAGAGGTATCAAAAATGTTAGGGGGAGTATATATCATCTAAAAGAGGTGTTACTTTCCTATTATTTATCCTTGAAGTCTTTTTAGGTCCAAAATATAAGGAGTTGATCCCACTTTGTCATTGTGTCAAAGGGAGAGAAAGTGCTTAAAGAGAGAGATAGAGTCTGAGCGTAAGCTTTGTATTGGTGTTTGACATCAAAGATAAAGGGGGATATTTTTTTAGGTTTGTAAATGATGTCTCCAATGTGACCAAGGATGTTTATGAGATGTCATATGTGCTAGACTGACAATGACAAAGTGTGCTTTAATGTGCCTTAGTGTTCTTGCATAGTTATTCACTATTTGACTTGGATAGGCATATGGTGGATGTTATATATGGTATGAACATGTTGAAGAGACCCTATGGGATTTTATGAGTGCTTAGATTGCTTATGGAAGTGAATGTAATTCATTAGAACAATCATATGAATGTCTAAACTCAAGTAGTCATCTTAACAATAGGGCTAAGTAAGTAGTTTGATGATGTCATATTTCACATGTGTGAAGTTTTCAAAAGAAGATTGATACATGGATAGATTAAAATATGTGATAAGATCATATGGTTAAAATATTAGGTCTGGACATGGAGTGTAACAAAATTTATTAAGGTGAAAATTTGGCTTCTCAAAGAGAGTTTACTAAGTTCCCATACTTACCAAATTTTTGATATCAAAGATCTATGGTGAGTATTCAATTGGATCAAGGATATAATAGTGAGAATTTAATCTAACCAGATAAGGATCTAATGAAGTGCATGATCTTGTCAGATAGAGATCAATGATGCACATGAAGTCAATTTATCAAAGTTTCCTAAGATTTCTCATGCTAGTGACATGTGTCTCATTCTTGATGATTTGATGGAAGGTCAATGGCATGTAGGTGCTTGTACAAATTAATATCAATGGAGTGAATTGAGTCAAATAGTCAATGTGCATAGAAGTCATGTAGAGCTACCAAATGTCATGATCTCAAAAGCAAGGAACAAATATAAATGGTGAGTGATGAGAGTTAAATCTAAGAAGATCATGAGGATATTGATAGAGTGTGTTTAATAAAGCTATGAAAGTACATGAGATGAATACATGTGTCTATAATATTTCCATTACATAGTTATTATTGGTATTAGAATTACAAAGGGAAAACCAGTCTACAATATTTTACTAATATCTTTTGATCTAGGATGAATTTGAAGGTGATGTAAAAAGAAAATTTGAAGAAGACTTCAAGGCACATCCATAGATGTGAGTCATAAGGTTTTAATTTTTGTAAATTCAAATACATTGACATCCAAAATTTGACTATGTCTTTGACCATGTTCTATAAGTGACCTGAGAAGGATATTTGAGTTGTTCTTGATAGCATTTAGATGTTTCAAGATGAAATATCTATTCGAGAGTGTTTTAGGCTCCATGAAGACTACCTATATTGATTTTGGAGGTTTGAACACTCCATATTTAGTCTTAAAAATTTATTAGAAGTTGACTATGTTTATTGATTGAACTAGCAGATGGAGTGACCACTTTACAAAAGTGTGTTGGAAGAGTTATGTACATAATTGAAGAATAAAATGAGAACAGAGATGTAAAATTTTATGAGGATTATGAAAAGGCATTAGTTTTCATAGTTTGTCCCTGATCAGTTATGGATATTTAAAATAGGTTGACTATATTTTGACTATATTTGACCAGTTTAAGTGGTCGTTCTGAAAAAGTTGAATTGAGTACTTAGAGCCTATGTTGAAGTGTCTAAATCACATGGAGGTGTATCAAAGGTCTTAAAGGTTTCACCAATCTGATCTAATCATATGGATATGTGAAAGTTTTGAGTAGTTACTTTAGAATTTTGAGAATATATTTTCTATGTATGTAGGCCTAAAGGGAAAGGATACCTAATTGATAGGTTCAAGTGTTGAGTTGGTGTTCCGAGTGGTATAGACCCATGAGGGAGTGAGAAATAGTCTATTAGAGATAGGTTTGATATTTTCTAAGCATTGGTGGAAGTTGAAATTGGTCTAAGAGGTTACAAAAGTAACATGTGATGTGAAGGCCTAATTGTTTTGGGTCCCATTAAGGCTTAATAGAGGATTTGAGTCTTAAGGACTATATCCAACCTATGGAGTGAGGTGTTTCACCCATGTAATGCAAGTGAAGACATATTTAAAAGGTATAAAAATTATGGTAAGCATCATGGCTAACCAAGATGGGTTAGTTGAGTGTATGCTATAAGTACTAGGCATAATTGGCCTATTTGTTGTGAAGTTGAGAGAGTGTGGTGCTAAGTGAAGGAGATAACCTTTAAAAGAGAAGGTACAGGTCATTATGGACCAATAGAGAGTGAAAAGGATTAGTCATGCTTGTCTGATTAAGGTGATGAAGGTGAACACATAGGTCATTGGACCTAATAAGCCTAAAAGAGGCAGATCGAGTGAGTAAGCCCTAGAGACTGATTGAGTGAGTGTGTTTAGTGGATGGATTAAATAGTAGATCAGGTTAAGGATTACTCCTATAGTATGAAAACAAGTGAAGAGTTCATATAGGTCATGTTTTTAATGATGTGATAGATTTTTTTTAGTTTTTTTCATTGTGTATGTGCTAAAAAGTGAAGAGTGATCCAAAAGGGTGTTTTAGATGTAGCGACCGTGTGTACAAGTTTGTGAGAATGTAAAGGGGAAATAGATAAAGTAAGATAAGTCCATCATCAAGTGTAGAAGACATAAAATTAGAGGTGGAGACCAGATCAAGGTAGCTGGGTTGGTGTTTGGTTGCCTAGGGGGTTGGTTCTTCCTTGTGGGATGGGTGTCTTAGTAAATTAAGGGATGGGGTGTTCCTTGATCAATTGGTTCTAGTCTAAATATTTAATTTTTTATTTATAGGATTGTAGTCCATCTTTCAAGGTTTAGTGGGTTTTATCCCCCAAGATGGTTTGCCACATATATCATGTGTTATGTGCTTGATTTTTCTATATCTTCCTTATTCATTGTAATGTTAATTTTTATGCATCATGATTGTATGTCTTGAATGTTAAGAGTTGAGAATTGAATTGGATTATCTAGCATCAGTGATTCACCTCCCCCCCTGTCTTAGTTATTATACCTCTAACACATTATTATAAAATTAAGCTTTGTTGAAGATTGTACACATATTTTTGGCCTTGAAATTAATAAAGAACTGATATTGTCTCTCTCATTTGTTGTTAAATGGTGTATATATCTAAGTTTAAGGTGTGTATTATGGATTATCAGTGTATTTTGGTTTGTTTCAAGGTGAATTATAGACATTTCATCCCTTTTTCATTTGTTATCTCTTTAATTGTACCTTTAGGAAATGTCTATGTGGGATTTTTATGAGTTTTTATGTTTTTTGAGGGGTTTTTGTGTTATTGAAGTAAGTTGAGGACTTATCTAAACATTGGTGCATCACTAATTTGCATTTTTAGATTATTCCTATCTATTTTCATGATGAAATATAAAGTTAAGGCTATAAATAGTCCCTCTTAAGTAGTTTTCTAAGCCTATAAAATGATTGTACATTATGTGCACTCAATTTAGGTAGGATATGGCCTTATCCAAAGGTTCATCCCAAAGATCCAAGGTCCCAGACCTTGGGGTTATTCCCATTGTTTCACTAGATCAACTTACTAATCAAATAAGTGTAAGATCCATGTGATAATAGGAAGCATGGAGTATGTAAGATTTTTAAATTATGAATATATTGTGTGTGGAATAGGTTTATAAAAGAATATTGAGTGTGTAAAATCATGTCATACCTTTTTCTTCCACATTTACTTTAATGATGTCATATTTGGTGAGGCAATAATCCAAATTTGATTTTAGAAAATAGGAAATTCCAAAAAGCTATGGAATTTCACATTAGAGGAGGATTATACCTAATTAACAAGGGTTAATTAGTGATGGGAATTAATATGAATTTTTCAATGTTATTTATCAATTCAACATTCCATTTATTTGTCATGTGGTAACATTTGAACAGTGTCAACTTGATTCAAGATGTTTTTTATAATTTTAATGTTGTGGTATGAGGGGTTGCCCCAATTAGGGATGTGTCATCATGATTCAAGATCAAATTGATAATTGTATAAATGATTTAGATTAATTAATGATTTCTAATTAAATTTGTGTATTTTCATGAAAAGTCATTCTAATTTCAATTTATATGTGGAAGTGATGAAACTGGAGTATATATAGTGCCATTTTCATATTTGTTTTAGTTGGTACAAGGAAATTTCAAGACTTGTTAAAATTTTATTTTCACTAAAATATAAAGTGTCAAACCTTTGTAATATTAGGGAGTTATTTTTTATAGTGTCAAGGGGTTTGCATTGTGCCTTGTGTTCTCTCTTGCACTTTAATTTTTGACAATTATAATATCTTTTTGAGGAGTAAGGGTTTACATAGAATTACTGTGGGTAATGAAATTAAACCAACACCAGATGTAGAAAAGGATAAGTGGTTTAACCAATGTGATGAGGAATATGGTCTACTACATTTGTAAATATATTCTTACTTACTCTTTCACATTGAATATACAACATCACCTCATCGGGTCTAGACCCTTTTGGAACAACTCTTTGGGAAGTAGGATGTAATGAGGGGTCATGAGCGAGAGAATGAGCTCATTAGTTTGAGCCTAGGCCACTTTGACACAATACGAGAATTTTTCACCAAATTCAAGTCACTTAGGTTGAAAATAAAATTATGCATCATGGATAAAAATAATGAATAATTGATCCTTTCAATTCTTTTTAAGTTAAGTCCTAACTATTCTGATTTTGTTTCTACCTTCCATGCCACTAGGAGTGCCCTTGAAGCTACATGGATCATGTCCTCATTGGATGAATTTGCAACATCATTAGCTAGGAAATAAGATAAGATTATTTAGATGGGTACATTTAATTCCTCTAAGTATCAGTCCCTAATTGTTAATCATAAAAAATAGAAGGCTTCAAATAATAAGGATAAGAAACATAACAAGAATGCTAATGAACAAATGAAGGGTAAAAAAATTAATGATAATTTCAAAGTAGCAACTGAGAGATCTTTTTATAGGATAAAACTAATAAAGAGAAGGTAAAATATGCCTATTTTAAGATAATTAGGCATTATGAACATAAATGTATGAAGAAATAGATAGATCACTTGAGAAAAAAAAACATAAGTGTCCCTAATTCTCTCAAACAAAATTTATCAATTCAAGAGTTCTATAAGGAATAAAATAGTGGTAAGGGGAAGGAAAATGGAAACTCATTCATTGAATTTTCATCCCAAAATTACACATGGGTGATTTATTTTGGTGCTTCACATCACATGGCTTCCTCACATGACCTTCTATCATCCTTGGAACCATGTTCTATGCCTTCTATTTTGATGGGTGTTGATATTTATATATAATTTTGTGGGAGAGGGTCTATTTCAGTGAGTGATGGAATGTTACAAAATTTTATATACATTCCCTCACTATTAAATAATATCATATCTATTTATCAGATCACTCACATTAGTTTAGGTTAGAAAGTTGAGTTTACCCAGATTCTATGGTCATTAGGGAGTTGCATAGTGAGTATAAAATAGAAATTTATAAATTATATCACCATTAATAGTCATAAATATTCTCAAACTTTTCTCCTATTTATCCTTCTACTTCACAACTTACTCATTTAGATGAGGTAATTTATGGCATGAATGATTGATCATTTTAACTAACACTACTTAGAATAACTCAGTCGACATGATATGGTTGTTGGGTTTCCTCTAGTTTGATTTTTTGATGATGTTTGTAAATGTTATATAATTATTAAGCATCCTAAAGAAGATTATATCAAAGGAAAATAATTAAGAGATACACATATTTTAGAGTTAGTTTATAGTGATATTTCTGGACCATTTTCATAGCCTTCAATTAGAATAATTAGATATATTATTACCTTCACTGATGGATTTTTAAGGTACACTTGGGTGTAATATATTCAAAAAAAGTTTGAGGCCTTTGATTATTTTTAGGACTTTAAGGATTTCATACAAAATTAATCATGGAAAACCATTAGGATTTTGTGTATAGATAATGATGGTGAATATGTCAGCCATGATTTTGAGTAGTTCTTCATTACAAATGGTATTGATTTACAATGTAAAACTCCATATAGTCATTAGTATAAGGGTGTGGTATAATGAAATAACATGTACTTAAATTTAATGACAAATTATATGATACACTCCAAATCTATTGCACCTTAGGATTGGGCAAAGACCATTAACTATGAATGTTACATCTAAAAATGTGTTCCTCTTCAAGCCTTGAAATGAATCACTTATTTTAAAGCTTGGAATAATTGTAAAATCATAATTAAACACTTCAAAATTTTTGGATATTTAGTTATGGCCTATATTCTTGATAAAAAATGAAAGGTGATGGATCCATAGAGTAGGCCTTGAATCTTCATTGGGTATTTATATGGTGTTAAAGTATATAGGATTATTCATCATAACACACATGAAATATTAATTAAGATTAGTGTTTATTATTAATAGATTCCTTCAAACTCCACACTTGAAACTTCTCGAGCCTCCTTGGACTCACTTGGATTTGATGATAGTTCTGATGATTTAGATCACCTTGACCAGATTCCAAATGTTGAGGATTCTTATTCCAATTTATATGATGAGAGTAGTGTTGGGTATTTATGTCCTTCCTCTCCCATTAAATTATTAGAATTTGAGTAATCTCCTCTTAAATATGAGACTTTAGGTCCTATAGGGGATAGACAAACACTATAGGGTTTAGGCGATTGGGTTGGGGATCTATTAGATACTAAATAGACATACTCAAAGTTATAAGGTGTTCCACATGTCTTTATTACCTCTGATTCTAATCTATAGAATTTTTTTATGCATCTGACACTCTTGAGTGGGATACAATTATGTATGAATAGTATAGTTCCTTGATTAGGAACCATAAATGGGATGTGGTACCCCTTCCTAAGGGAAGGGAATTTATTCAATGTATATGGATATGTGTGTGTGTGTATATATATATATATATATGTATATGTATATATATATATATATATGTATATATATATATGTATATATATATATATATATGTATGTATATGTATATATGTATATATATATGTATATATATATATATATGTATATGTATGTATATATGTATATATGTATGTATGTATATATATGTGTGTATATATGTATATATATATATATATATGTATATGTGTGTATATATATATATGTGTGTGTGTGTGTGTGTGTATACACACACACACATATATATATATACACACACACACACACATTCATACATACATACATATATATATACATACATGCATATATGTATATATATATATATATATATGTATATATATAAATATATATATGTATGTATGTATATATATATATGTATATATATATATATATATGTATATATATATATGTGTATATATATATATATGTATGTATGTATATACATATAATTATAACAAATGTATTAGAGGATAATTTCAAATCATGGCTTGTTTTAATATGATTTTCATAGGTTCCTAAAATCTACTATATCAATACCTTTGCATTTGTTGAAAATATGAACTCTATCCAACTCACTCTTTCCATTATCACAACTCATCATTGGGAGGTTCGTCATATGGATGTGAAGAGTACATTTATTCATGATGACCTTAGGGAAGATGTGTGTGTGTCGATCAACCATAGTATTTTTTTTAGGATTTTTACTTAGTTTACAGCCTTTAAAAATCTATATATTGCCTGAAACATACCCATTAAGCTTGGTATTCCAAGATGGATTCTTTCCTTCTCATACTCAGATTTAATAGATGCCTTTCTAATCCAAAATTTTCATTTTATAGTAGGATGTCTCACTTTTGATTATGGTGTTTTATGTTGATAACCTCTTAATAATATAGAGTTATTAATCCTACATTGTAATAGTGAAAACTAATTTTCATGATAGGTTCTCCATGAATGGTTTGGGTTTGTTTCAATATTTCATTAGGATTGAGATTTCATAGTTTGACATAGTGATCACCATTTCATAATCCATTTATTCTCTCAATTTATTTACATGGTTTCACATGGTTAACTATAAGCTAAATTTGATTCCTTTCCTTTTTGCGATTAAGCTTGGGGTTGAGTGTTATTCTTAGTTGGCTGATGCTACCTTATATTAATAGATTGTTTGCAATCTCATGTATTTGACTCACACTAGACCTGACATTTCATATAAAATGGGAATTGTATCTAGATTTATATAGAAACTACATGAGTTACATTAGAATTTATTCTAATGTATTATCCACTACATTCAAATACTCATAGTTTTAGGATTCACTAGGGATCAATTATTGATGTTGTATTTATTAGGTACATAGAAATAGATTGGGTCAATGATATTCAACATCATAAGTCCACTTCAAGATATAGTTTTTCACTTGGTTCAAGTTTGATTAATTGGTATAAAAAGAAGTATACTGTTATTGCTTTATCATCTATTGAGGATGAGTATATATGAGATATTAATGAAGCTATTGAGGCTATTTGGATTTAGGGGATTCTTACTGAGTTTAGTATCTTATTTAGAAGATCCAAAATCATCTTATGTGATAATCAAATCATCATCTAGATATGTATGAATCAGTTCTAACATCAATGAATTAAGAACATTGAGATTTATATGCACTTCATTTAGGATCCCATTCATGGATAGGTCATTAATATTAGATATTGATAGAATCAATGAGAGAAAGTATCTTCATTTTTGAGATCTTAATGTGGTGTGTGAAAACTTAACTTCATCTTATGTGGGGATCTCCAATCCTCTATTATTATCTCTCTAATTGTGGTGGGAGTTTCTCTATTCTTCTGGGAGGGGTATCTATGTATTTGGCCACCTAATCTGGACTTTTTTGGTAACCAATTCTTTAACCCACTTAAGTTATGATTAAGTGGGGGTATTATTGTAGTTTTTTTAAATTCTATTTTATGGTTTTTAATACACATGTATTTATCTTGCTTAGGTGTAATAATGATATCATCAGGATAGATATGAGATGCACATGCACATGCACATGCACATGTCTAAATTGTAATCAACTTGGTTGGTGTGATTTCACTATTCATTTGGAATCCAATGTTGAAATTTAACACATGGCACTCATTTTTCATTTAGAAATTGATATGTTTTCACATTGGAAAATGTAGGTGGATTTATGCCTCTCTTCTTCCTATATATGTACCTCTACTCAAAGTTATTTTCAATTGATTTTTAATACAAGATATTACCATACTCATGTTTGGTTCCTCCCTCTCACAACATGACTCTTTCTTCATATTTCATTTTACATGTTGACAATTTAGTGTGTTCAATTCCTAATAGTCCTTGATCTTGGTCCATTCAGACAACTATAAATTTCAACACATGCAATCCAATAGAATGATGAAATGGTGAATAGATTAGATGTTTATTTTCGTAAACTTTTGACAAACATAATTTAAAATTTTCAATTATGTATTTGTGTAATGTCAATTTATAAAATTTGACATGACTAATGAATACATGTTTATTGTAATTATATTACTTATGGTATCTACATTTTGTCCACATTTTCAATGAATATTACATAACCATCTAGAGTGCATCGACCTCCTTTCTCACATATATTTGAGAATTCCATAAACATAGATTTATTGCATAATTTAAAGAGTGAGAAAAAACTAATATCTCATTTTCATAATTTTGAATAACCAATTGCATTGTCAATTATTCAATAACCCTACCTAGGTTAAATTTTGTAATACAAAACATGACTTAATTTGTGTTTACATACTTCTATTTTTTACTACTAATCTATATATTAGTAGTGCTTACTATTAATTTGTGGTGTGTGATTTATATTTCATTTTTTAGAATCATTATATGGTGGTTATATCATGAAATACTCTATTTATATCTTGCCATGAATTTAAATTATGCTCACTGGTCCTACTAAGCTTTGTTATTTAAAATGGGGCCACATAGTTTCTAAAGATTTGATAAATTGGTAACATTTGAATGGAAAATAATTGTACATAGATGCATGGTATGATATTTTATACACAATAAACAACAATTTCCTAATACAAGTTAAAAAAATGGCAAGACCTTTAAATATCCTTCAGACATCTAACTATAGTTTGGTTGGGATTAGAAAATATATGGATAAATTAGTGGGATATATGCATTATAAATAGTTATATGAGTATATTTACTATTTTTTAATTTTAGTTATGATCATTTGGTATTAATCATTGGGTTGATTAAATTTTATAACCTAAAAGGAATATTTATCATATTAAATAATGAGATCCAATTAACATTAGTTCCATCCTTATCTTTGAAGTTTTATATGTTAGTCATAATATTGGTAGGAAATTAATGTGTTATAATGTTGATATATATTTATATCTTCCTTGGTTGTATATTTTCCAATGTAATTTATTTTACACTATCAAAAAAGGTATGAAATATTGTAATTAGATATATTTTATCTTCATCAATATATGGATTATATTGGTAATTTAAAATTAATGTGAGCACATATTTTATTTTATATGTAATATGTAATTACATTTTTCAAACATTTATAATGATTTCAAGATGGGAAACACGTATTGATGTTTTCATGACATTTGTTGTGGTCAATTTTTGTTAGATTATAAAAATATTCTTTTTCATGGATGAAAATGGGATGCCCACTTAATTGTTTGTGATTTGAAAATTTTGATTATTGGTGAAAAATGAAAAATGTCTTGAATTATATTATGTTCAATGTTTTTTCACCTAAATTAATCAATAAATTCTCTTAAATGGTTTTTCTTAACATCTTTAGCTTTCTTGGTTAATTATCCATTCTAATAGCCTACAATCTCTAAGAAAACCTTCACAGTCTTGAAACTATTGAGAACATATTCCAACCTTCCCTATTTTATCCATATTTATTTATATTCATCCCTATTTAGTATGCACTTTATTTTCACTCTAGTCTTAGGATAATCAATTCATTTTTGAAAAGTGTGCATTAAATAGATAAAAATGTATTAGGTACGTGTCCAATAGTGTAGACTTGTCCCCCTAACTATATTTTTAAAATTACATGTTTCGTAATGAGTTTCTAGTAGATATAAAAAGGTATATTATCATAAATATTTGGAATGTATGCATATAAATTCACATCATGGTCCAGACTTGAAAGGACCTAGTTCTCACTAACAAAACATCTCTTTTATGATTTCAAAAGCATCTATTTTATGAGTAAAGACTCATATTTTAATTATGCTATAATTTTATAGTCCTTGGCTAGGTATAATACTATATATTTAAGGTTGAGGTCATCTTTTTGTTAAGAATTCTAATCAATTTTTCTAGTTGCATTCAAATGATCTTCTCTACAGGGATAAATACATCGACTTAAGGCCCTTTGGGATATGTAGACAACAATCAGTCAACAAGGGGTTTTCTGAGGATGACTCGACCATTCCCACTTCCCCACTCTTCCCCCATTTTCCATGTGATCTTCCTATATGTGCTTGTGTAGGACCAGGGTTATGATTTTACAAGTATTATGCATGTCAATTTAAGCTCCACACATAAATGGATTGTAATCATCTACAAGAAAAAAAAACCTATATTTTATAGAACCAACACGTAGTATGATAACATAAAGTTACAATAGAGGAAAATGACACACTATGATAATGTATTTAATTCCTAAGGACTTACCCTAACATACAAAGATCCACTACTTTCTTATGCATATATATTTGTAATATTTATAATACACTCACAATTTACAAATAGCTAACCTAGTTTGAAATAAATGAAATACAAGGATAATTCAATGACCCTAACCCTAGTTTTATATTTTTATAAATTTACAAATTATGTAAATTTTGTATTATTGTATTATATCTTATATATCAGTTTAGATCAAATTTCAATAGTTTACATTTCCAATTAGTGTTACTTATAATTCATAATTAATTATAGTATAAACATTTTGGTGAACCTACTTTAGTTAGAACACTGTTTATTGCTTGTTTATTTTTAGATTAGGGTGTCAGTTTAATTATGTAAATTCTTGACACTAAGAGAATATAGTCCTCAACCTTAGATACTATCTATAATATAAAATTTCAATTTTTTGACCTTAGAATAATCTAACACTAAAAACATTTGTCATCACCTCTGATATATATATATATATATATATATATATATATATATCAACATAGCAGATCTTTATTTTGACTTCAAATAGAAATTGGTTGTTTTCCTAGTGAAAAATATTTTGAATTTTCTTTCACTTTAATTTTATTTCTTTTGCTCCTTTTAGATGTGTTCCTATAGTTTTAAAACTACTTAGCTACTATCATGAAGGGTTATGTGGTGTTATATTTACAAACATCATGTCATGAGGGTTTTAATCCAATACTCATAGCCATATTATAGATATGAATATGGATATTAGTTTCCATGTGCTTCACAATATATCAAAAATGCCTAGGATTCCTTATTTACACAATAGGAAACCTCCTTTATCTATTTGATTTAGAGTGCACTTGAGAAGAGTGAATCACCCAAAGAAGTTATTATTTAACCCTTTTTAAAGTAAGGTAAACTAGAAAATAGCCTAATCAACTAAAGAGAAGAATATTCTACAAGTAGGATAATTAAATAATTTATATTCAGAAAATATTTTGCTATAATATTACATTATGGAAATATGATACATATATAAAGTATAATGTAAAATAGTAATTTGATTGATTTATCATGAATAATGAATAATACTAGCTTATTTAATGATGCAAAAGTATATTTTTGAATTATAGGTGAAAAAATATTCAGGATGATAGTCAGTTATGATTCATCAAATTATAGAAATCAGCTCTCTATTAGCCTAAATACTACCATCCAAATAGCGACACTAGGATCAACACTTCTATCAAAAAATTGATGATTTTATCCTATATATAATACATATCCTTTTCTATAAATTATATTTGTATATATTAAGATTCAATATCACATTGTATATTATATGTTCTAATCATGTGCATAGGTTTTGGATATCATCATGTAAATCAAAACTCTAGGTCCTCTAATTAGGGCACGTCACCTTAAAAAATAATATTTAGTGGGATAAAGTGAAGTAAATATTACCTAAAATACCTCTCTATTAGTAATAACTACCTACATATCCAATAATATGAAGAAGGCCTCATACTGATGTAGTTTCCCCTTTATGTGGTCTTATGTGTGTATAATTGTGTAATATGCTATATTCATGTACATTAAGTAATATAGATTATAACTTGATAAATAATTCTCATTGGATTATTTTTGAATAATTTATTCTTGTAATAATATTTCTCCAATGATTTATTTATAAAGAGGGAAAACTATGGTAGTTTTGTAAGCTTGGCAGGTGCTTTTGTTTGGTATAAGATAGACGTGTGGTTGATTTATACTTGATTATAATGAATGGTATTTTAATCATATTTATACCATATATTTTTAAATTATAGTATGATAGGGTTAAAATAATAATATATTATAACCCATATATGTTGAAATATTTGAAAATTTTAACATTTTTAAGGTTTGGACACTAGCATCAGACCTCATACACTAGTGTCAATGCTAGTGTCCTAGTCTAGATAGCAGTATCTTTAAGGAAAAATTATTGATGAATATATGTAATTGGTAGTGTAATATATATATATATTGTAATAATATGGGCTACAAGTGATCTTGGTAATAAAAATATCAGGGTCAAACTATAGGATAATAATTTAGGCACAATAAGATGGTGAATACAAGCCTTTTAATGGCAGGGAGGTTAAAAATTGAAGGGTTGAGTCATGAGTGATATTTTATAAGTGTACAAGACTATTTTATCATATAAAATATATATTTAACATATATAATTACCCCCCTTTAATTTAGTAATGCATGAAGATGAAATTAGTAGGTTAAAAGAAAAGAAATGTATACCATGGTGTATACAACACACCTTGATTTTACTTGATCCTTGTTTTAATTTGATGTTTATGTATTACATGAAACTAAGAGAATGTTATAGTTTAAATATTGAATATAAACTAATAATTTAAATAATTTAAATGCTTGAAATAAAAGAGAGCAAGGAAGGAGTACACATGTATGCCAATGTAACCATATTTCCCTTTGGTAGTTTTCTATAATAATGATGATACCTTGGTGAAGCATTAGAGAGATTAAAAACTTAACCTTGGATATGTGAAGATAATAATTGGAAGTTGATAATGCCCCTAATTCAATTAAATATTTAGTTGTACCAAAATCACAAAGAATATTGAATCTTAATTGCACAATCCAAGTGAATACATAATCTAGTCAATCTAGCCAATCTCATTCAAGTCATATGGTGTAACGCTAACAAACTAAAAATGGGGAGTAGTGACAAGGACATAAATGGAATTAATTATATATCACACTAGTTTAGGGAACTAACTACTAAAAATAGATAAATTTCAACCAATGTAACTTGGTAAAGTTGATGCATAAATGTGTATATAATCTGAATATGTATCTATGATTTAGTGAATTTTTATATAATAGTCACCTATAATGTGTCTTAGGCTGAATTATCTATCAAAATGTAATATCTAATTTATAAATTGTGTATAATATATGTCATAAATCTATGAAAATCAATGCCAAATGCATACAATTCTATCCCAAATTATAGATAGTATTTTATGGTTATATAACACTTCAATATTGTACACTTGGAAAACTCAAAACATGGATATTAATCTTAGTTATAGACCTTTACAACTTATGAAATTATAAAATATAATCTATTTTATTCCCCTTAGCCTATCTCTTAGTTTTACCAATCTTATGTTGATGACATAGACCTTCTCTATTGCCTAGAATGCTTAAAGTGTACTTATCTTCCACCTCTACAAGTTCTAACAGTATACCTATTTCCTTGCTCCCTGGACACTAATGTTTGGAATAGAAATTAGCATCAACATTAGTGTCTTAAGCTGATGCAAGTGTGAAGTTCCCTAAATTCATCTATTTTTCAAATGAAATGTATCCTAATGGTCGGCCTAAGTGCTTTAATGTGACTTATTACTCCAAAGGGATTGATATAAATACAAGATCAACCCTCATTCATTTATCACCTAGAAACATAGGAATAATACCGAGTATTCTTACCAAATAACATTCAATGAAATAAATCTTTCCGATTTCCATACCAATCATGTGTACAACACATCTATAGGTCTGAAGTACTAAAGAAGCAATGCAAGAGCCTAATTTACCAAGTTAAAAGCTAGGTCACTGATGTACTTGCTTTCCACATATTTCATGATTCACACATAATCCAACACATAGAGGATAAATACATGAGTCTAAAATCCTCTTTTGGATTATTGGCTATGTAGTTAAAACCCATTGAGAATGGGATCTTTGGGGTTAGCTTAACACTGTGTGCCCACTAACCTATTTTTTTCCCAAGGTCACTATGAAGATGAAGAACTAGGTTTTTACCATTTTACAAGGAGAGATAATCCATGACATATATTTTAATGTACTAGGGTGAAGGTGAAGTAAAACCCAAAAGCATCCAAGTGGTCACATCATTTTTAATAGGTATTCCATATGAGACACTTACATCGAACCTAGATAGTAATGTTGAAACAACCATCCCAGGGTGACATTAATGTTTGTAACTCTTGAAGCATTAGATCTAGAATCTAATGACTATTTTAGAACTATATTCCATCCTTCTTCCTACTTGTTCTATATCTAAAATTGTGTTAGAATCAAAATCAACTAAGTATATTACTTCCTTTTCATTTATATACATATCTTACTTATACTTTCCATATTTAAACTATCTCTATTTTATGAATTCAACATATGCCTATATCTGAGTTTAGCATCTAATTGGCTTGTTATATATCTGATTGTCACCCTTGATTCATTTCATTTCTATATGCCCATTTAATCAAATATAGGTCTAATAATAACATCATATTAGGGTTAAACATTTGGTGAACCTAATTTTTGTATACAAAACCCTAGGTCACTTAGTGTTTTCTAATTTTTTTGTCATTAATTCATAATTCATATGAATGCAAAAAAATATGATTCCTAGAATTTTTAGTTAGCTAGGGATTCAAATTATTGTACTTTTTCATTTCAAGTTTTTATTATTTTGCATGCAACCTAGGTATAGACCTTAATTAGGATGTGTGCTTATTTAGCACATTAAACTTCCCCTCCTACCATCTAAGATGTCTTAAAAAAATGAGGGATATCATACTTTGGATCATGATGATACCAATGTTGAAAATGAAAAACATATTGATAGGATTATCATAGAAGAAAATTTTGATAATAAAAACTATGAAACAAATGAAAATGAGCACATAAACCATGATCAAGTACAAATAATTACATTATTTTTTGAGCATATTCATCAAAACCCTAAAGTTATTGATCAAACCCTAAAAACTATATTGTAAATAAAAATTTCAAAAGGTGTAGTTGGAAAATACCTCCCTTTGAACACATTATAATATAATACATCTAGTGGGGGCATTGGTTATATGTTTAAACATTTGTTTCACAAAATTACTATTGCTACATCTACGATGGAATTACCAGTTATTTCAATGTTT